>JAJSOF020000019.1:141941278-142138778 GCA_025594305.2 Periplaneta americana | reverse complement strand
GCAAGTTTGCGTTTGAATTCAATTTTATTTCGACAGTCCCTGATGCTAGCAGGTAACGAATTCCAGAGTCTTGTCAGGGCTATTGTGAAAGAGGATGAGTATGAGGAGGTGCGATGGGATGGTATTGTTAGTATTGTTTCATGGCGAGAGCGTATGTTCAGATTATGGTGGGAAGAAAGGTAAGTGAAGCGAGACGACAGGTACGAAGGAATAGAAGAGTTCAAGATTTCGAAGAGACGGAGAAGTGAACGTAAATTTCTTCTTTTACCTAGTTTAAGCCAACCTAATGCTTCCAGGGATGGGGTAATGTGATCATATTTACGAACATTGCTTACAAAACGTACACACAAGTTAGAGCACGTTGAAGTTCCGTTTTGTTGTCGCTGGAAAGGTCAGTCAGCAAACTGTCGGCATAGTAAAAAATGTCTGCACAAGGGACTTTTTAAACAAGAGGGAAGATGAACATTTATTCTTTTTAGCACATTGATAATAGAATATAGTTTCCTGCAGGTTTTTTGTGATTTGCATGTCTCAGTTGCGATTATTATTCATGTGAATGCCAAGATTCTTTACTGGAAGGAATAGGCCTATGCACAGTACTTACTTTAACAGGAGAAATGTCAAGTCGGTGTACAGCGTCGTTTAATGGGCGGAGTAAATCTAATAATATAATTGTACTATCTGTTTCAGTAGCATATTCATGAATGTCCTCTTTATCACTCCTTTTTCCATCTTTTCACCTGTAAACTTATTTACTTTGATATATCTTCTAAGAGGCCTACAAAAAAATTAATTATTAAAATTGTAAACCGGTATTATTCCAATTTATTTATTTATTTATTATGGTGTCTAGGAAAGTACATAGGTTTGATTGATTTACATGAGCGGCAGTAATAAAGCAAGAATAACAACAGAAACACAATAATAAAAATCGAAATAATTTTTAATTGTATGCTCATAGTTATGAAACAAAAGCTATGGATTCTTTAAGGATGTTTGAACCAAAATGCAACACTGCTACAGTATTTAATCATAGTAGTAATTTAGGCCCAAGAATATATAACAAATTTATATTTAAATATCCTAGTCTTGTTAATTCTAGTATCAAATTTAAAAAGTTATGTATGGATTTTATAAATAATGAAAAAACTTAAATTTAAATTTATATATTCTTATTGTGTAGTAGATATAGGATAAATTGCATTATATACTTGTTAATTTAAATTCAGGAATCCGCCCCTGAGCACGAGTTCTACTCTTTCAGGAGTGAGCTAAGTTTTATCTGTTTATATTATATTTTATGCTCGACCATGCCGAAATGTAGTAATTATACACCTGGTAGCAGACCTTTAATGCATGTCATTAAAGTACACCTACTCATTAAAGGTCAGGTCTTTCAGCCAATGACGACTCAGGTTACAACTGTTCAGCCAATGACAGGTCAGCTTTCTACCGTTATAAAACCGCAAGTATCGATTATTCTCGGATATGCAATCGAAAGAGAATTAGCGAAAAGTCACGGAGGCTGGAAATCCAATACTGTCGCAGAAGGTTATGTTCTGTTACTATAATAATTAGCGTTAATTGTAAATAATATTCAAATAAATTCAATTTGTCATCTCGGTTTTCAATGTCTATTTAATTTCAGTGTTATCTCTGTAGGTTCTTATGGCCTAGCAAGGTCAATGTGGACATCTGTTCCTCGGAAAAAATCAATACTTTCGCGTTTGCGCACATCTCACAACAAACGGGACATTGGTCAAGGTCAGATACAATTAAAATTAATAATATCAAGTTAGAAATATGGTCGAGCATAAAAAGTGGTATGAAACTCGCCTATAATGGTAATTAAGAAGCTCGTATGAAAATTATGAAACTGGCTTGCGCTCGTTTCATAAATATCCATACTCCCTTCTTAATTACCTTCATTATAGGCTCGTTGCATAATATACTATTATGTTACAATTATTAGTTAAATAAATAAATATTCATAAATTTAATAAATCGATAATTAATTGTAAGAGACTTTAATGTCTAGTAGGAAGAAAAAAAAAAAGAAAGAAAAATGGAGTTATTCCATAACAAAATAAAGCTAAACTTCACGCGTTATTAATGACATAGATAACTTCTTTTATAAATGTGATTTCTGAATAACTTGATTGCATATCAATTTTCTCACGTAGTGAATTGAATTTCCTTAACATCTGAATTAACGGTGGTTCGTATGGATTAATTACATTTCTCGATATTACGATGAAATAACACATTTATTCTACACCTATCTGAAAGGATGTAAAATGTGCGATGGACCCTTATAGACTACTCATCAACTGTCGCAAGTTTGCTCAAGACCAGTCTTTCCTTCACAAAGTCCCACAACCAATGATCCGTTGGATTAATATCTGGCGACCTTGCAGGCCAAGTTACAGGAAAGTCTCTGCTGATAACACGACCACCAGAGCAATCAGAAACAAACAAATTCGTTGTCATGGTGACGCAAAAAATTCCATTTCTTGTGCAATAAGCCAGTGTCAGAATCTGTAAGATTAGCTATGTAGGAAATATCAGCAAAATAAAGTGACGTCTTACTTTTGAAACTCCGTAACGAACCAGCCACCTACGACCTGGCAAAGCACTTGAAGACCGTCGCGTCGTTTTCCTTGAGAGATGTATCAAGTGACACACGGCGCATGATGGCCTTTTCTTCACAATGTTCCCTCTGCTCCAATCAGAGGTCGCTGATAAGGCGGCGGTATTAATCACGGCCAGGACGCACGCACCGCACTATCACGGGAACGTCAGTCTTTGACACGCTTTTCGAAATTAAATGATATTCCAGCGAGCGGCCTGCAGGCAGAATCAGTTCCCGTGCTTCTCGTCGGTTATTACCCATAATGCAGTACGAGATAG
The DNA here is from genome assembly GCA_025594305.2 of Periplaneta americana. Lineage (NCBI taxonomy): Eukaryota > Metazoa > Arthropoda > Insecta > Blattodea > Blattidae > Periplaneta > Periplaneta americana. The sequence continues at coordinate 142,135,868 of JAJSOF020000019.1, read as the reverse complement.
AGGGTGACATCCGGTTGTTGCGTGGCGCGGCCTGGGCACGGCATGATGCGTGACCGTGCAGTGTCACCGCCTACAGCTTCTTTACACTACACCAGGGGTCAACTTGACGTTCTCCACCACCATCATTATCACCATCCCACAATCACCATCATCATCATCATCATCATCACCACCAACACCACTAGCACACTACCATCACCAACACCACCACCACAATCATCATCATCATCATCATCACCACCACCACCATCACCATACCACCATCACCACTATCACCACCACCAACATTACCATCACCATCCCACCATCACCACCACCATCATCATAATCATCACCAACACCAACATTACCATCCCACCATCACCACCATCACCACCACCAACATTACCATCACCATCCCACCATCACCACCACCACCATCACCACCACCAACATTACCATCACCATCCCACCATCACCACCACCACCATCACCACCACCAACATTACCATCACCATCCCACCATCACCACCGCCATCATCATCATAATCATCATCACCACCACCAACATTACCATCACCATCCCACCATCACCACCACCATCATTATCATAATCATCATCACCACCACCAACATTACCATCACCATCCCACCATCACCACCACCATCATCATAATCATCATCACCACCACCAACATTACCATCACCATCCCACCATCACCACCACCATCATCATCATAATCATCATCACCACCACCAACATTACCATCACCATCCCACCATCACTACCACCATCATCATCATAATCATCATCACCACCAACATTACCATCCCACCATCACCACTACCAACACCTCCATCACCACCACCAATATTACCATCACCACCACCATCATCATCATAATCATCATCACCACCAACATTACCATCCCAACATCACCATCCCACCATCACCACCACCACCATCACCACCAACATTACCATCACCATCCCACCATCACCACCACCATCATCATCATAATCATCATCACCACCACCAACATTACCATCACCATCCCACCATCACCACCATCATCATAATCATCATCACCACCACCAACATTACCATTACCACCCACCATCACCACCACCATCATAATCATCATCACCACTACCAACATTACCATCCCACCATCACCATCACACCATCACCACCACCACTAACACCACCACCAACATTACCATCCCACCATCACCATCACACCATCACCACCACCACTAACACCACCACCATTACCATCCCACCGTCACCACCACCACCATCACCACCACCACCAACATTACCACAACCACCATCACCACCACCATCACCACCACCAACATTACCATCACTATCCCACCATCACCACCACCATCATCATCATAATCATCACCACCACCAACATTACCATCCCAACATCACCATCCCACCATCACCACCACCACTAACATTACCATCACCATCCCACTATCACCACCACCAACATTACCATCACCACCACCAACATTACCATCACCACCACCAACATTACCATCACCATCACCACCACCAACATTACCATCACCATCCCACCATCACCACCACCATCATCATAATCATCATCACCACCACCAACATTACCATCCCACCATCACCACCACCACCACCATCACCACCACCACCAACATTAGCACCACCACCATCACCACCACCACCAACATTACCATCCCACCATCATCACCATCATCATCATAACCATCATCACCACCACCATTACCATCACCATCCCACCACCACCAACATTACCATCACCATCCCACCATCACCACCACCACCATCATCATAATCATCATCACCACCAACATTACTATCACCATCCCACCACCACCAACATTACCATCACCATCCCACCATCACCATCACCACCACCACCATCATCATAGTCATCATCACCACCACCATCACCATCCCACCACCACCACCATCACTACCACCACCACCATCACTACCACCACCATTACCATCCCACCATCATCATCATCATAATCATCATCACCACCACCAACATTACCATCCCACCATCACCATCCCACCACCACCATCACCACCACCAACATTACCATCACCATCCCACCATCACCATCATCATCACCAACATTACCATAACCACCATCACCATCCCGCAATCACTACCACCACCATTATCACCACCACCAACATTACCATCACCCCATCACCATTCCACAATCACCACCACTATCACCATCATCACCAACACCATCACCAACATTACCATCACTACCATCACCATCCCACAATCACCACCACCACCGTCATCACCACCACCATCACCAACATTACCATCACCACTATCACCATCCCACAATCACCACCACCATCACCAACATTACCATCACCACCATCACCATCCCACAATCACCACCACCACCAACATTACCATCACCACCATCACCATCACCACGATCACCATCCCACAATCACCACCACCACCATCATCATCATCATCATCACCACCAACACTACCATCACCACCACCACCATCATCATCATCACCATCACCACCATCACCATCCCACAATCACCACCACCACTACCATCCCACCACCAAAACCACCACCACTAACACCACTAGCACCACCACCATCATCACCAACACCACCACAATTATTATCATCATCATCATCATCATCATCGTGTTCTGTGACGTCTTGTCTGCATCAACAATTTGGTATTCTTACACTGCTGATTTACGTTGAAGAGACAGAGACTGTTGCTGACGTTGATAGAATGGCGGATTTTTCAGTTGGATGTTTGAAAGAAATCTAGACTTTAGCTTTTGTTTTTTAGAATGACTCAAGCAGAAAGAGGGTTTCTTGTGCAGGTATTTCAGGTTGCGGACAGACTTTATTTATATATCAGTTGTTTATATTACCACAAAACCATTTCATAGCTACAGCACAGTTAAAGTATTTTGTGTACGTTCCCAGTATAAAGGTTATTCCCAGTTTGATGCCAGAACTTGCCTGGATTCACCGCACACATCACACAAGTCATGCCAGGACTGTCATTGCCTCCTTCTGTAAATTAGCATGCAGAGTTAGTTAATTGCGAGAACTCGTTGAAAGTGGAGCTTTGCAGTAAACAACATGTGATCGCTATGTTCCAGTAATAATAATAATAATAATAATTTGTTTATTTATACTGGCAGAGTTTAGGGTCTTCTCTTACACTCTACCAGGTCACAAAGTATACAAGCAGTTAAAATTTAACAAAAGAAGTTAAAGAACAGAATACTAACATTAAAAAAATAATAATAATAATAATAATAATAATAATAATAATGCAGAAACTTCTTCGACGTAGAACTACGTAGCCTATATGAACGAGGGCCAGCACTTCTGGTTATGCGATAAATGCAAATAATGGTACAGCGGAAACCGCTATGATTTTAAAGTAACACACAGCGACAATACTATATTATGGAGTCCGTAGCGGTAATCGCAACGAAGTCGCGCGCACCCCAAGCAGGCGAAGGCCGAAATGACGTCATTTTTGGCCGCGCGCAGCACTTTTAATTCATTCTATCTCGGCATCCGGTTGTTCATGTTTGATATCGTTGTAAAGCGCTCGAACAGAACTGCTTAATAAAAAGTGAATTTATTTAAAGTATAAATTAGAGTAATAATAATAATAATAATAATAATAATAAGTTTATTTATACTGGCAGAGTTAAGGCCATAGGGTCTTCTCTTACACTCTACCAGGTCACAAAGTATACAAGCAGTTAAAATTTAACAAAAAGTTAAAGAACAGAATACTAACATTAAAAAAAATAATAATGATAATAATAAATGATAATAATAATAATAATAATAATAATAATAATAAGTTTATTTATAATAATAATAATAATAATAAAAATAATAATAATAATAATAAGTTTATTTAGTTAAGGCCATAGGGCCTTCTCTTACACTCTACCAGGTCACAAAGTATACAAGCAGTTAAAATTTAACAAAAAGTTAAAGAACAGAATACTAACAGTTAAAATTTAATAAAAAAGTTAAAGAACAGAATTCTAACATTAAAATAATAAAATAATAATAATAATAATAATAATAATAATAATAATAATAATAATAATAATAATAATAATAATTTGTTTATTTATGCTTGCAGAGTTAAGGCCATAGGGCCTCCTCTTACACTCTACCAGGTCACAAAGTATACAAGCAGTTAAAATTTAACAAAAAGTTAAAGAACAGAATACTAACATTAAAATAATAATAATAATAATAATAATAATAATAATAATAATAATAATAATAATAATAATAATAATTTGTTTATTTATGCTTGCAGAGTTAAGGCCATAGGGCCTCCTCTTACACTCTACCAGGTCACAAAGTATACAAGCAGTTAAAATTTAACAGAGTTAAGGCCATAGGGCCTCCTCTTACACTCTACCAGGTCACAAAGTATACAAGCAGTTAAAAAAGTTAAAGAACAGAATACTAACATTAAAATAATAATAATAATAATAATAATAATAATAATAATAATAATAATAATAATAATAATAATTTGTTTATTTATGCTTGCAGAGTTAAGGCCATAGGGCCTCCTCTTACACTCTACCAGGTCACAAAGTTATTTAACAAAAAGTTAAAGAACAGAATACTAACATTAAAATAATAATAATAATAGTTAAAATTTAACAAAAGTTAAAATTTGTTTAACAGAATACTAACACCAGGTCAAAAATAAGTTAAAATTTAAAATAAAGAACAGAAATAATAATAATAATAATAATAATAATAATAATAATAATAATAATAATAATAATTTGTTTATTTATGCTTGCAGAGTTAAGGCCATAGGGCCTCCTCTTACACTCTACCAGGTCACAAAGTATACAAGCAGTTAAAATTTAACAAAAAGTTAAAGAACAGAATACTAACATTAAAATAATAATAATAATAATAATAATAATAATAATAATAATAATAATAATAATAATTTGTTTATTTATGCTTGCAGAGTTAAGGCCATAGGGCCTCCTCTTACACTCTACCAGGTCACAAAGTATACAAGCAGTTAAAATTTAACAAAAAGTTAAAGAACAGAATACTAACATTAAAATAATAATAATAATAATAATAAATAATAATAATAATAATAATAATTTGTTTATTTATGCTTGCAGAGTTAAGGCCATAGGGCCTCCTCTTACACTCTACCAGGTCACAAAGTATACAAGCAGTTAAAATTTAACAGTTAAAATTTAAAAAAGTTAAAGAACAGAATACTAAATTAAAATAATAAATAATAATAATAATAATAATAATAATAATAATAATAATAATAATAATAATAATAATTTGTTTATTTATGCTTGCAGAGTTAAGGCCATAGGGCCTCCTCTTACACTCTACCAGGTCACAAAGTATACAAGCAGTTAAAATTTAACAAAAAGTTAAAGAACAGAATACTAACATTAAAATAATAATAATAATAATAATAATAATAATAATAATAATAATAATAATAATAATAATTTGTTTATTTATGCTTGCAGAGTTAAGGCCATAGGGCCTCCTCTTACACTCTACCAGGTCACAAAGTATACAAGCAGTTAAAATTTAACAAAAAGTTAAAGAACAGAATACTAACATTAATAATAATAATAATAATAATAATAATAATAATAATAATAATAATAATAATTTGTTTATTTATGCTTGCAGAGTTAAGGCCATAGGGCCTCCTCTTACACTCTACCAGGTCACAAAGTATACAAGCAGTTAAAATTTAACAAAAAGTTAAAGAACAGAATAGTAACATTAAAAAATAATAATAATAATAATAATAATAATAATAATAATAATAATAATAATAATAATAATAATAATTTGTTTATTTATGCTTGCAGAGTTAAGGCCATAGGGCCTCCTCTTACACTCTACCAGGTCACAAAGTATACAAGCAGTTAAAATTTAACAAAAAGTTGAAGAACAGAATAGTAACATTAAAATAATAATAATAATAATAATAATAATAATAATAATAATAATAATAATAATAATAATAATAATAATAATAATTGTTTGTTTATTTATGCTTGCAGAGTTAAGGCCATAGGGCCTTCTCTTACACTCTACCAGGTCACAAAGTATACAAGCAGTTAAAATTTAACAAAAAGTTAAAGAACAGAATACTAACATTAAAATAATAATAATAATAATAATAATAATAATAATAATAATAATAATAATAATAATAATAATTTGTTTATTTATGCTTGCAGAGTTAAGGCCATAGGGCCTCTCTTACACTCTACCAGGTCACAAAGTATACAAGCAGTTAAAATTTAACAAAAAGTTAAAGAACAGAATACTAACATTAAAAAATAATAATAATAATAATAATAATAATAATAATAATAATAATAATAATAATAATTTGTTTATTTATTTTGCAGAGTTAAGGCCATAGGGCCTTCTCTTACACTCTACCAGGTCACAAAGTATACAAGCAGTTAAAATTTAACAAAAAAGTTAAAAGAACAGAATACTAACATTAAAATAATAATAATAATAATAATAATAATAATAATAATAATAATAATAATAATAATAATAATAATAATAATAATAATAATTTGTTTATTTATGCTTGCAGAGTTAAGGCCATAGGGCCTTCTCTTACACTCTACCAGGTCACAAAGTATACAAGCAGTTAAAATTTAACAAAAGTTAAAGAACAGAATACTAACATTAAAATAAATAATAATAATAATAATAATAATAATAATAATAATAATAATAATTTGTTTATTTATGCTTGCAGAGTTAAGGCCATAGGGCCTTCTCTTACACTCTACCAGGTCACAAAGTTATAACAAGAACAGTTAAAATTTAACATAAAGTTAAAGTTAAGGCCAAAGGTCACAAAGTATACAACAGTTAAAATTTAAAATAAAGAACAGAATACTAACATTAATAATAATAATAATAATAATAATAATAATAATAATAATAATAATAATAATAATAATTTGTTTATTTATGCTTGCAGAGTTAAGGCCATAGGGCCTCCTCTTACTCAGGTCTCTACCAGGTCACAAAGTATACAAGCAGTTAAAATTTAACAAAAAGTTAAAGAACAGAATACTAACATTAAAATAATAATAATAATAATAATAATAATAATAATAATAATAATAATAATAATTTGTTTATTTATGCTTGCAGAGTTAAGGCCATAGGGCCTCCTCTTACACTCTACCAGGTCACAAAGTATACAAGCAGTTAAAATTTAACAAAAGTTAAAGAACAGAATACTAACATTAAAATAATAATAATAATAATAATAATAATAATAATAATAATAATAATAATAATAATAATAATAATAATTTGTTTATTTATGCTTGCAGAGTTAAGGCCATAGGGCCTTCTCTTACACTCTACCAGGTCACAAAGTATACAAGCAGTGATAATTTAACAAAAAGTTAAAGAACAGAATACCAACAGAATACTAACAATCTTGAAATGAAACTATGCCACGGACAACAGAGACTCCAACTTTGACAATGATACAAAAGGACGACAAATGACATTATGCTGTAAGTGGATTTGAATCCCAGGACCTCTGATAGATCGGCCAGCATGGTAACTAACCGTGCTTCTCGTTCTCTGAAGTCTCCGAGAACATGCTGCCAATTTATCGCCAACAGACGACATTTTGCACGGAAAGTTCCAGTCAATTGTTCCGTTCTCGCTGCGCTTTCCTCCCACACATGGGAGTCCGTTCTACTTCGTCTGTTATCGTTTAGCATCAATTCTGCAGCTCATTAAGTTCTGCAAGGCACTGTAGATTGTTGCGGAAAAGCATGACGTCATTCTACAAACCCAATCGTCGTATAACAGTAACTAGGCTACTGTATGAACGCCCTGTGTGTGTTTATCGTTCTTTCCTGATCGCTGACTGCCTCCTGCCGGCCAGATGAGTAACTAGCGCTGTAATAATGATGCATGACCGAGATTTCAGGTCGAAAAAGTTTATGATTTGTTAGTACTTGGCTGCCTCGTCTCACGTGATATTGCGATTTCTATTTTGTATGTCGTAAGCGAGGTCAAGTGTTGGGCAAGAAAGCGTCGCTCGTGTCGGAAGACTTGTTACACATCAGATTGGGGTTACGATCTCAGCGTTTCAGTTTTAACCTCTCACAATCAATGGGAGTATAATCCTACCCCGGGCATGGATAACATTTATGAAATGGACTTATGATGCATTCAGACAGGCAGTAGAGCAGATTGATTACAACCGACCTATTAAACATAAGAAACTGATGTGAGGCGAGTTTTATGTCTTAATAAAAGCGCTTGTAATGTCGATAATCGATAGGCCTACTGAGTTCGAAACTTGTAGCATGCATTTAGATAAAGATAAAGCTGCCTCTTTTTAATTTATTTTTAAACGTTTATCTCGTGATTTAGTTTCCTTTTGCCAGACTGATAGCAGCCTAGATTTTTAGATGCTTTCTCATTGATAGCCAACTGAACTTAGCAGCATAATTATGTTGATTACTTGTGGAATATATTATCCAGTCATTTATTTCGAAATTTAAAACATATTCCTCCTCCTTATATGACAATTATAGACATTGCTTTTTTGTATTTTCGATTATAAGATATGGATTAACTCTTTGGGGATATATTTTATTTATTTATTTATTTATTTATTTATTTATTTATTTATTTATTTATTCTGGTGTAGTTAAGACCATCAGGCCTTCTCTTCCACAACACCAGGAATACAAATACAATAATAGAAATAAACAGAAGAAAATACACTATATACAAAATAAAGCTACACAAGAAATACAGAGAGAGAGAAAAAAACACTATAAACAAAGTAAAGCCACACAAAAATATACACAGGTTGCAGTCACACAAACTTTAAATGAGTGATTAAGTATCATAATTAATTGTATCCTAACTAATTAACTAACATAAACAAGAAACTTGCAATTTTAATCTAGATTAAAAAAGAAAAAGAAAAAAGAAACACGCGAATCAATACTTCTTGCAATGCCTAAAAACTTTAAGTAAGACAAAATTTTCCAATTTAATTTTGAATTGTGATAAAGTCCGGCAGTCCCTGACGTCATTAGGTAACGAATTCCAGAGACGAGGTATTTCTACAGTATAGGAAGATGAGTATAAAGACGTTCTATGATGAGGGCTAGAAAGAAGTGCTTGATGTCGGTTTCGAAGAGTTGTAAGAAATTGAAAGCGCGATAACAGATAATTCGGAGTAGAAGTATGCATGATTCTAAACAGAAGAGACAGTGAATGTATTGTTCTTCGTTCCTTCAGACGCACCCATGAAAGTAACTGGAGGGAAGCTGTTATATGGTCAAATTTACGAGTATTGCAGATGAATCGTATGCACACGTATATTAGTAAGGTTAAAGAAATCATTCTGTTGTAAAAGAAAATAGCCTACTTATAATGAAAAAGTGTAGTTATATAACCCAATGAAGACCTTGGTTTTACAACTTAAAAATTTAAAGTAATAATAATCTATTACATCTTTGAGTTTTTGTACTGTACATAATTCCCAGAAAATTTTGAATTAAGGTGGAATATACAACACTATAATACCAGGTTAAAATTAAATGTAAATATGCCTTATTTTAGAATAAGAAAGACCCATAATATTTGCCTGTATCTAGGATTTGATTGTTATAATAACTTGACTAAATATAATGCTAAACAATTTAACAGCAACTCTCGTAAAACTATACGTGATTGGTAAAGCATCATTTTTATTCAATTCACGAATTCTTAAATTTTGATTCGTGTAAGAATTGACACTTCAAGATTTCACACAAAATAATAAAATACGTAGTGATATCATTTTCCTAATTTGAAAAACTAAGTCCTGTCTCCTTATGGAAGAAATGAGTTTTTAAAAATGTGAACATTAAGCTGTCACAGTAATATTGCTAAAGTGAAAGGTGTTGCCATTCTCAAAAGAGAACACATTTTGTGTTTTCTCTTTTAGTATTGACCTCTGTGAACAGGACGACTTCTTTCGTCAGCAGATGAAGAAAAATAAACGAAGTCAGCATTACGCACAAAGACAGTAGACTATCGATTACCACAGTGATATAAGGAGTTCGACAAAAGATGAAGGTGGAAAAGTCAATGACAGTGATGAAAACTGTCGACAGCCTTTGATGACTAGTAAACTCTGGGATCTGTATCGGCGCGGCGAGTAGCTAAGCAACACGCGGAAACACTGTGTACTGTTTCAAAGGATAGAAGAAATGAAGACTTAATGTGAAGAGCTCTAATGAACTACAGCAAGTAATGCGCGCTGGTAGCCTCGGAACTCCTGCAACAATTGAACTCTTTGTTTATATAATGCATTACAGCAAGTTTTGAATTTATTAACTTACATTTTTTACATTTACGACAAATTACGCATTTTAGACACATCTTACCTATCGTGTAGAAATTAATTTTTTTACGCGTAACTACCCAACCCTGCTGATTATACCAACAACATGTCGAGAAGAATGTTAAGGTATATCCGAGACAAAACTTATACCTATATATTCAGTTTCTTTAAAATTAAGTCAATATTTTACGACTAAACGTTCTTAACTTTACGAATCGCCCTTGTTTAGCTCTGCATTCCGCATCAATTTAATGCCACTTATTATGCATAGCCTATACCGATAGATATCGATTTCCATATAGGCCTACAGGGACATCATTTTATTTTTACTAACATTTCTAATATTAACCTGGCTATACCTTTGGATCTATGATTGAGAACCGGAAACACCGTTTACTATCCCCTTCCATGACTGGACGTCGATGGTACTGACGTAATATACAAACAAATCACTTTACTAGGTATAGGAGGGAAGAAAAGTAGTTCATCCATTTACGTAAACTAGGAAATATCGCGATTTTCAGTTTGATAATTTTCATTAGGTTTTTCTTTAATCAAAATACCGCACAGTATTAACAATAAGTGTTTTTACTCACGAACTGAGCTGTCCATGTGGACGTATTCATTATGCAGTGTATATTATACTGTCTACAGCACATTAGCGTACAATATAGAGAATGAAGTTAAATTGAAAAATAATCATAATATGGATATTTAAACACATTTTTTTAAATGGTGGCCGTTCATTTCGATACAGGCTTCAGTTCTAATGTGCATATTATCGCACTATAGACTATTGTACGTAATTCCAATTACCAGGTTCGTACTTCGTATAAGTAACTCATGTTGAAATAATTCTGTACCTACTCTATAAAAGAGTACCTTACGTACTGTAAATTCAATCTTCACTTCTGCCCGATCCGAAAAGATAAAATTACTCAGACATGCTATCTACTGTCCGTCCAAGTGGTTACGTCGCAGGGTCGTAGAAAGGGAGGAAATCACGTGACAATTAATTACTTGACGAGGCCCTTTTATTTAGTAACATATTTAGTAAAATCCTTTTATTTAAGTTCTTTTAAACAATTATATGGGTATAATATTACGTCCAATTCGTAACAGAAATTAATTTTCTCAGAAAAGAGCTAAGACAGCCCAGCCACTAGCCTTTATAGAAAGGCGAATAGAAGCAGGTGGGGGAAACTGGGATGCAACGTAGGCAAATGGACGACAGTACCTTGTGCGAAAATGGTTCAATATTGAAAGTTCTTCCGTCACTGGAAAACGCGAACATATTTTTGGAACGTACTGTTTACTTTAAACGCAAGGCTACTATGACTGTATATGCGGTCTTGGATCTGTGTGGAGGACGGTTAAACTTCATTAGTAGAAGGGGTGAGAGTGAAGTACATTAAAAAACTGAGGTACAATAAAATTGAAGTAAAATTAAAATGATGTCCCTGTACATACTTATAACCTCTAACAGGACTGCTCCGCCAGAAGGAAGACACATCTTAACTATGGAAGACATTCTCTGTCTCAGGTTTCCAGCTGAGTGACTGGTGAGTTATGAAGTCTTACCACGCCCCAGAGAACAGACGCTGTGATATGCCATGGTTTTCAGCATAGACTGCAAACATAACAATTACTCATAGGCATTCAGGTAAGATACGAATTTGGTCCAAAATGGATCTATGGGTTGGCACTTCGTTACAGAATTAGATTTAGATTTAAATTTATTTAATAATAACATATACATAAAAACGTCACATTAGAGTACCCCGAAAGAGCAAAGCTCGTGTTCGGGGACAGTTCCGTTACATAGATATACATACTTTGTAGACAAAATACTTAAGAAAAAGGTCTCATAAAGACGATAATAAAATTAGTAAATAATAATACTAGTAATAACTGAGTGAAAAAAGAGACGATGTTGAAATTGGTGGATTAATATTAACTTTTTATTAGTAGTATAATTAGTACAGGACATGTTGATATAGTAACCAAGATAAGATAGTAAAAATACACTTAGGATAGAAATAAACTTGTTTTACAATATATGGTACATAATATGAATACAGGAAAGTCTGTCATATAAATTTTTTAATTCTGGATCTGAAAATTTCATTGCTTAAAGTAGTCAATTCTGGATGAAATTTTATTATCGAATTATATAGACGTGGACCATAATTTGTACTGTGTAGTAAAGCAGCAGATGTGAAACATTTAGGTTCAACTAATTTAAGAATTTCATTTCGTCTTGTATTATGATCATGTGGCTGAGCTACAAATTTCATTCTATTTTATGATAGAATTTCATTAAAGAGTATTTATAAATTTGGTCAATTCTAAAAACATTTAATTCGGAATGGATCAAATTTGTTGGATAATCCAGTCGCCTTTTAAAACAAATTTTGATTATACGTTTTTGCAACATAATTAGAGGAAGAAGAGCAGTTTTTGTAATGCCTCCCCATCCAGTTATACCATATTGGATAACAGATTCAACTATAGCCAAATAAACCAAACGTAATACGTGATTAAGCAAGTAATGGCGAAGAATTGAAAGAAAGAAATCCTGTACACTGTCTCTGTTCATCACAAATTCTACTTGAAATTGTTAGCATGCTAGAAAAACGTCGTGACCCTAAGAACGATGCCTCGCGCTTTTAATAAATGAAACGAAGAGATATGCGGCTTCTCGTGAACTGATTTAACGGCAATATGGCTGCTTACTTGCACGGAGCACATTCTGACTCCAAGAGGAGAAATTTTACGAAGTAGACGCGCGGAACCGCCCAGTTTGGTGCAATGTAAGTACCGGCACACACGCAAGTGAAGCATTTGACAAATCGAAAAAGAAAAAGAAACATGAGAAGTTTACTCAGCGCAGATACATCATTCTTTATTCTATCTAAGCTTTCAAATCAATTTCTCCCCCTGCCTTTCTCTCGAAACATCAACTTTACGTTTTAAAAATGTAGTTTCTGACAATTTTTTCTTTCCACATCGGTTCCTCTCCTTCACAAAAGCCCTTCGACAGAGACTTTAATCTACAGACTTCTTCTTTCTTCTTCAAATACGATGGAAAATTACTTTTCTCCGTCTCTGTCTTCGCTCCGCGTCCCCGAGGCGAGTCGAGCCAGCGGAATATCTGACGACGACCTCCTTGTCTCCCGTCAGACTCGCTCGCTTGATTGAAGTTCCTGACTTCGCGATACAGATAGCGCTCCTTCATCTGAACGCCCAGGACGGAACCGCTCCTAGACTGCAGCCAATTCCATCCGATACTGAATTGCATACTTTTTGTTTCCTTCCATCTTTCTGTCCATCTTTCCTTCTGTTTTTCTGCCTTTCTTTTTTGTGCTTAAGTTCCCTTCTGTCTTTGTGATTACCTTCATTTTCGTCTTTCTGTCTATCATTCCTTCTTTCTTTTCATTGTCGTCCATGTCTTCTCTCCTCATATTTGACACGGATAGAACATCCATCAGGTTTCTGATGGCTTATTTTGTGTGTGGTTCTTATTTTTCTGAAACTTTATCTTCCGCCGTTTAAACAAAACCTACATCAACAAAATACACCCAAAGCTACACTACACATTAGAAATTGAAAACAACAAATCCATAAATTTTCTAGACATCACAATAACAAAAGTAGACAACAAACACACACTCAAAGTACAACCCGTTTCAGCTCACTTTACCCTCGGCGTCTTCGTGAACCATCCGTTACGTCATACACTGTACAGTCGCGAGAGAATATTAGTCTATCAGTCTAGACTAGAGCAGCGTGAGGGACGTGTCTACGATCCGTTGAAGCGTTTTAATACTGCATTAGTGAATTATTTAGTTGTATTATCATTGAATATACTGTGCATTGAATCGAACGGTACGTATTTATACTCCACTGAAGCATTTTAATACCGCATTAGTGATTCATTTAGTTGTAATATCTTTTAATATGCTGTGTATTGAATGAAAATGGGATGTGATGAAACACAAAATAGCAGAAAAAATGTAAAACCATGTTCCCTAACGAAACTTAAACAATAACTAGCGAGTGCATTCACAATATCGATGTTGAGGACTGGCAAAAGGCGTGCGATAAAGTTAAAACGATTGAGGAGGATTATTGGAGACGTGATGCTTTAATGGAACAAGAAATTGAGCAAATTACAATTAATGCAGGTCTGAGCACAAGCGATGATGAAGGAGACGATAATAACTGTGAGGCCTCAGGCAATGAATCTGAAGGTGGCAGTACCACTGATACAGCAGGGAGTTCAACAGACACGGCAAGCGAAGTAGAATAAATGATGGAAGCGTTTTTACAGCATTATCAATAATACAGTAAGTTTTTTTAAATGTTACCTAAATAATTTATGAACTATTATAATTATTAATTGTATAATATTGACCTAATGTAGACTAATACTGTTCATTGCCAGGTACTACAGACGTCAAGGAATCCTGTTACACTATGATCGCTTCCATTCTACTGTTGCATGGTATGCGAGAACATACATACTGTGCATAACATTGCAACACGCACTGTACCAAGTTTCCTACCCCCGCAACTCCGCTTGCCGCCCGCAGTCACCGTAGTTCTGATGTAAACAGAGACGGTAGCGACATCACTCCGAGAGGTAACGTGAAGTGGAACAGGTACTATACAGAAAACCAACAACAACACACATACACAACACATCCAACTCAACACAAACAAGCTGCATTCCGAAGAATGGTACACAGACTACTCAACATACCAATGAACCAACAGGATTACAACGAAGAGCTAAACACAATCAAATACATAGCACAAGAAAACGGATACAACCCTAACATAATAGACAACATAACACGTAAGAAAAAACAAAACCACAAAAAACAGAAGAATACAACACAAACACAAGAACACAAAAAATACATCACACTTACATACGAAAACAAAAACAAACATAAAATTGCAACCTCATTCAAGAAATTAAATTACAACATCGCATACAGAACAAATAACACTCTAAAAAAACACCTCAACACACAAACAAACAAATACAACCACATAGGCGTATACAAACTCAAATGTAACACCTGCAACAACTTCTACATAGGACAGACAGGCAGATCATTTCAAACACGTTACAAAGAACACATCACAGCCATAACAAAATTACAACACACCTCCACATATGCAGAACACATCACAAATGCCAACCACACGTACAGAGACATCAACACAGACATGGAAATACTGCACATCCAACCAAAAGCCAGAAACTCAACACACTACAACAATATGAAATATACAGACACACGAAAACACATCCCAACGATATTCTCAACACACAACTCAATTTCAAAACACACACACTCTTTGGCTCTACACTACGAACACACCCTCACAGGTAACAAGAGGCGCCAAGACCAACAACAACCAGTTCTGAAAATGAGCCATGAATAGGTCGAAACATGTTAACAAGGTACGTTGAAATTTAACACAGGAAAGTCTTATCATACATATTCCGAAGTGATATAGTGTTAAAAGTTGTGTAATCAAGATGTATAATCAAGAAAGTTGGATTTCATCTGACTGCGTTTCTTTTATTAAAACGGGATATGAACCCGTTATCTCTCCTACATTACACTTGATGTTAGAACCCCGTTATATTTCGTGAAGGATGAGATGGGTTTTTCCTCGTCTCGACGGAGATGCATTTCGTATTCTGTGTAAAAAATGCACCGAAAGGTTAAAATCCGACTTGGAACTTTATAACCAGATGTGTCTGGCGCGCCCATCGCCACTGAAATATGGGCAAGGGCGACGAATTTGTTATGAGGCTAGTCAGCATGCCCGGCTGTGAAATGGAGGGTGAAACAAGAAATGATGCGGTGGGTGCAGTGGCTTTCTTTTTTCTGAAAGGGGGATGAGGAGTTCATTCTCCTTCCTCCACATTCGGGTCGTGAGCAGAATGTTCCATTTAAAACAACTGCAGTGAATGTGCCCTCCTAGGTCTGAAGTCATCGTTAGGAAAATATTAAGACTGAAGTCAGTGTTTCGAATCCCACGCTATCCTAAAATAATTGAAAGAGAAGTGACGTGGATATCTACGACAAATAAGCAACTTCAAAACATAGGCCTATTCAGCACAAGAGGAACTTAACGTCGTCAATAACAAGAAATGTACAGGGACATCATTTTATTTTTACTAACATTTTTAATATTAACTTGCCTATACCTCTGGATCAACGCCGTTTGCTACCCCCTTCCACGACTGGAGTTCGATGATACTGGCGTAATATACAAACAAATCACTTTACTAGGTATAGGAGGGAAGAAACGTAGTTCATCCATTTACGTAAACTAGGAAATATTGCGCTTTTGAGTTTGATCATTTTCATTATTTTTTTTTTGTTTAATAAAAATACACTACAGTATTAACAATAAGTGTTTTTACTCACGAACTGAGCTGTCCATGTGAACGTATTCTTTATGCAGTGTATATTATACTGTCTACAGCATATTAGCGTACAATATAGAGAATGAAATTGAATTGAAAAATAATCATAATATGGATAATTAAACACATTTTTGAAGATGGTGGCCGTTCATTTCGATACAGGCTTCAGTTCTAATGTGCATATTATCGCACTATAGAATATTGCATCTAATTCCATTTACCAGGTTCGTACTTCGTACTGGTAACTCATGTTGAAATAATTCTGTACCTACTCTATAAGAGAGTATCTTATGTACTGTAAATTCAATCTTCACTTCTGCCCGATCCGAAAAGATAAAATTACTCAGACATGCTATCTACTGTCCGTCCAAGTAGTTATGTCGTAGGGTCGTAAAAAGGGAGGAAGTCACGTGAAGTTAATTACTTAACGAGGCCCTTTTATTTAAGTTGTGCGAAAATGATTCAATATTGAAAGCTCTTTCGTCACTGGAAAACGAGAACATATTTTTGGAACGTACTGTTTACTATGACCGTAAGGCTACTATGACTGTATATGCGGTCCTGGATCTGTGTGGAGGACGGTTGAACTTCATTAGTAGAAGGGGTGGGAGTGAAGTACATTCAAAAACTCAGGTACAATAAAAATTGAAGTAAAAATAAAATGATGACCCTGTATAACAGAAGACTGGGGATTGCCCGCAAGCAGACTCAGAGGCGTGTTTGTGCCGTGCAGTGAAGTCTATTTAGTGGCACTGATCTTCTGAAGGAGAATTTACATTAACTCTCAAAACTAGATTATCTGTAGTAACTGCATGAGTGCTATTCCATCTTTATCACGAGTCCCAAGGGCGAGTGAAATTATGCTAATAAGATGAAACCACGAGTGCAATTTAATAAGATTATTCGACGAATAAAATTAAATAACTGCAACACCAAATTACTTAAGTAAATGATAATAATTATAATTACAAAACACAGCAATAAGACATTATTATGTTTCCTTGTAATGAAGTTCAAAAACAAATTGCTGTCTATCACGGCATACTAAATACTATTGCCAACTACTCAGCGGAAATACGAAACAACAATGCTTAACCCCAAAAGTAATATAAGCTGAAATGTTATATTAATAGAATAACAACACGAAAGGTTTTGCAGGCATTTATTTATTACTAGAAGTTGCAATGGACTAGAAGAAATCGCCAAACACCAATAGAAATATCGGATTTTTTATCGGTGATGCTAACAACATGTACTTACGCAGAAATCTGGAAATTATATATTACTACATCGTAAAATGATCAAGTTTGGAAAGATGAATTGCACTGTTAGTTATGTGGTATTGCAAAATCTCTAATAGAAGGGAATATTCGAAGGGAAGTTAAGGGGTAGAGAGCATAAACCATGAGCAATTATTAAAATATATGAACCACAAAACCCCCAATAATATAAAGTTATTAATCCAGCAATAACAATTACTATGTTATACATTCGTGTAAATACGATATCTATAATACAGCATAATATGATATATATGATATGATATAATATAATATAATATAATATAATATAATATAATATAATATAATATAATATAATATAATATAATATAATATAATATAATATAATATAATATAATATAATATAATATAATATATGATATATGACATGACATGATATGATATATGATATGATATATGATATGAAATGATATGATATGATATATGATATGATATGATATATGACATGATATGATATATGATATGACATGATATGATATGATATATGATATGATATGATATGATATATGATATATGATATGATGTGATATGATATATGATATTATATGATATATGATATGATATGAAATGATATGATATATGATATGATATAATATAACTTGAAATGGATGTAATAATATTGGTATTAATAGCCTAAATATCAACGCCTGTTCCCTCTCTTCCTCGGGCGTCCACGGTTACTTCCACTTGGCTAATAATTCGGTCTTCTTTCAGTAGTCTAAAATATAATCAGCAAAATGCGTGTTCAATTCATCTTTAATTTCTCTTTTTACCTCTCTACTGCTGCTTGAATTGTATTCATTTGAGGCCCATGTCCACCGAAATCTGATACGTTTGAAATCATTCATATTGCATACGATGATATTGATGATTTTTTAAAATAATTCTGTACTTCGTGCTTTTAAACGTTACCCGAGATTAGGCAGTGCAGGCAGTCTGCGGGATGTTTCGGGGAGGTCTGGAAACTGCGCGGGTCAGACCAGGTCAAGCGGCAGTCCCGCGATTTCACGCAGTCTTCCTGCAGGTGTGGGACCCGCCATATGCTGCCACGGCTCGTTACTCTTTCTCCACAGTGCACGCCTGCTAATAACTTCGGACAGACTGGAGTTAATCCCACTAGAGAGTGTCGAATGCGTCCTTCCAAAATCCTCTTCGTTCCACAAATTATTACAATTCGCAGTACTGACTCCATTCTTACAGGAAGTGAGAATATTACATTGATCTGACAGACAACCTTGCAAGTTGCAAGAACGATCATTCAACTGAGTTCATACAAAATAAATTCCTTATATTCCTATATTACTATCAAACAATGAATACAAAAATGTGAAGTGGAATGAGAGAGAAATTGCAAATGTAATTAAGTGAATTAGATATTTCAATTTTTCAGTGTTATGGGCTGGGAGTAGTATCAGGGTTACTTCAACTGTAGGAGTGTTATAGAAATAAATATATGGAAAGAGGTAATAAAATAGGAAATTTAGGAGTGAAGCGAGAAAGAAAGTGATAAATATGTAAATAAACAGAGGATAGAAGAAAAAAAGTGTTGTAAATAAGAGTAAACGGAAAAGTCAGAAAGTAATGTAGGAGAAAATAGCGGGAAAACAATGGTTAAGAGGAGACAGGATTCGAGGGTAGAGAAGAAAATAAATAAATAACGCAAATTATTAAGGAAGGAATATGCAATATCTAATAGGTGAGCGAGAAATGGAAGGGAGACAGCCTAGGTAGGAGGGAGAGAATAGAAGAGGATAGAGGGGGAAGGAAATATAGCAATTCAGTTATAACAGAACGTTAGAAAGTAATCAAGAAGTTCTCGGCAAAGAATACATCAATAGAAAAGAGTTATATGTATTAAAGGGATGGTGGATCGAAAAACAGAAATGTGAAGATCCACCATAACTGTGAATTGTAAAGTTGATTGACAAATAAATATCAAATATCAAAATATTCCTATATTAAAAAACTTTCGAAGTGTCTATCTACCCAGTTCCCAGCTAGATTACTAAGACAAATGTGTTTTTGTATACGCTCAATCAATCTTCTTAATGTATCCAGCTGTTTTCTGACAACATAAAGTCCACTATAGTCCAATGTAGTCTATTCAGTTGTTGTTTTTCACGAGAAATGAGGGGTATTTTGATCGGTGTTCATTACAGATGCGTGTTGCTAGTAGCCAGAGGTGGGGTGTAGTCAATATATACTGCAGGGCTGTGTCTTCTTTCGTGGTTTATGGACGGACAGTATAGAAGATGTGTTCCAGATCTTCATCATGATTATTACACCACAGACAAGTAGGATTATCAGAAATGTGAACTCGGTGTAGGTACAATAATTGAGTGACAATGTGACCTGTTCTGGCTCTTGTTAAAAATGTTTGAACATGTCTGAGCAAGTTTTTGTACATTTCCAGGTCATTTGGTTTCTTCTGTACACACTGTAAAATTTTTCCTTTGTTAGAAGAGAGCCAATTGTTGATCCATAGGTTCGTAAAATGAGACTTTACTGAAGCAAAAGCACTGGATAGAGACATCACTTGAAGAGGTCTTGGTTGCAAATATGTTGCATGTTTTGCAATATTATCGACTTTCTCGTTTCCAGGTATACCACAACGACTAGGTATGCATTGAAATGTTATTTCCTTTTGGAGTTCTTTTAGTTTACGTAGTTGTTTCTGAAGTGGAATAATTCTATGTGCGTACAGGTTTGGTACATATTTAATTATATTAAATATAGCCCCTTGGAGTCGGTAAGTATGCAAATAGATTTTTCAGAAATTTGAGTAACACACTGAAGAGCAGCATCAACAGCTAGCAATTCAGTGTCAAGACTGGAGGAGGATGAACATGGTATGAAATAACTTTCTTGATATTTTGGAATATAATACCCTGCTCCTGATGTCCCCTTATTAGGATTTAGAGATCCATCTGTATAAATTTGAAGGTGATCCTTATTATGTACTGCAGAGTAGTTTCATGGAATCTAACTTAAGAATGTATGGAGGATTACTTTTGGAATGATTTCCTGGAATTTGTATGCTATATTCTGGAATCACCCATTTCCATTTTAGCAATGAGTGTGTCTGTGATATAGATTCGTATTTCTTCTTTTTATTTTATAGAAATTACACAGGATATCATCTGACAGTTTTGTGTACAGTTTATTTTACGGCACTTTATCTAACGTCTGAGTGAAATTAAAGTGACTATTTCGTTTATATGACGTCATTCCATTTTCGACCAATGAAGTGTAATGAAATTTTGAATTCCAACCAATCACAGTCAGACTTTGCGATAATTTCTGCAGCTAGATTTATCGCTATCAATTTATCGCTATCAATTTATCGCATGGTACTTCTTTTGTTTAGTCGTTGTCGCCAACTGTTTCCCCGTAAATTGATGCATCTACACGGTTAAACTTTTCTTTCAAATTTAAAGCAATGAATGCAAGAGTGATATTTAATATTAATTAATATATTTACGCAGTGAAGACGACGTTCAAAACGGCGCACCATGTAGACAGAAAATCTTTATGCATCTTAATTGAACGTGCCTTTTGAACTTGATTCTTTCAATATTCTTCCCAGATTGCACGCATACGCGATTGGAATATTGAACTGTGTAGATGCAGCTTTAGTTCCGTTACACACTACAGCGAGAATGCGTTTGTCGAGCTATAAAAATGCTTTCGTGTAGCACTCATTGTAAGTAACAGTCGAAACAAGGCACAGCTGACATTGGTCCTGCTTCCACAGGTAGGCCTAACGTAACCTATAAAATTGTAGCCTATAGCATTTGTATTGAAATTAAACAATTAATAGACGTTCAAATTTATGTAACATCACCGCATATCAAACTCAAAGACCTTGCATAGTAATAGTCTTTGATCAAACTGCCTTTCGTATGGAGTAATACAATTCGTGTTTTAATTAGGCCTATCTGTACAGAGATGGCTTCACTGTGTAGCAACATGTCTCGCTGTGAATACATAAGCATTGGTATATAGCTGTCCCCACTGTTACTGTTAAATTAAATTATGATTTCAGCAGATAATGAAAATGTATTTGTTATAATAATGAGAGAAAAGTGCAGTACATGTAATTAACATTGTTAAACCTGTATTTCGCTTTTCGCAATTGGCATTACTGAATAATAACATCGAATTTCTTTATTGCAAGAATCGATATTCATCTACGAGTATTTCAACTTCAAATGTCTGAATAGGTTAAGTATTCGTTAATATACAATTATTAACATTTTGTGATCGAATTTTAGGGATATATTATTTAAATTTTTATTTTATTCACGAAATAGTCCTAATAAATGTCACTCGAGGTCTGAGATTTCCCAGATAAATCGGGAGATCTCAGACCTCTCGTGACATTACTACAGATAATATCAGCAAAATAAGTCCAGGGTCCAGAGCTGAAAGTTACCCAGCATTTGCATTCAATGGGTCGAGGGAATACCCCGGAAAAACCTCAACACGTAACTTGTCCCAACCAGGTTTTCATCCCGGGCCCGCTCGATCATGGCCAAACATGCTAAGCCTTACTCCACAGTGCGGTCTACTCTGCTATTTCTAAGAAAAGTATTAGAAATAATATCGATTCCACTGAAATACTCAAACTGATTCCGTTTTCCATCCCTCCAGTTAGATCTACGAATAGAAGAAATTTGTTATTTAATATCACAAGATTGAAAAAGTATTTAATATGAGTTAATCATCACTTACAATGTCACGCAATTTCAGTTCATTAATAACTGAGGGAATTGATCTATTTTTCGGTTCAGCAGAGTTATTTATAAACCAAATTTTTATAAAAGAATCTGTCACTTATGTCAGAGCGCATTAAGCTTTATTTTTTTTTCCTGGAATATCTAACTCAATTTTATTTATTTATACAGACTATTTATTTATAATTAATAATGTGACAATCTGGAACGGAGATAAGTTCTATGCATGTTCCATTTTAATTGTTGATCTACTGTATTTATTTCTTAGTATTTTACATGTGAGAACTCGTCTGAGGAAGGGCATTTGCATTTACCAAAATTAAGCAGTCAGAATTATTTTTCCTCCAGCGTAAGTTAAAATCACATCATCCTCATAAGATTGTATGGATCCATTTCATTAACATAGGATATCAGTCCTGAGTGCAAACTTTAAAAATAGGATCCCACAAGAATCTTCGACCATCCAACTTGTGGAAGCAGGCCACAGGACTCTAATGAACATTCAGTAGAATAATAAATTTAAAATGATTAAGTCCAGGATAACAGAGAGGGTTTGGAATTGAACGGGTTACATCAGCTACTTGTCTATGCGGATGACGAGAATATGTTAGGAGAAAATCCACAAACGATTAGGGAAAACACGGGAATTTTACTGGAAGCAAGTAAAGAGATAGGTTTGAAGTAAATCCCGAAAAGACAAAGTATATGACGAGAATGTTGCACGAAATGGAAATATAAAAATTGGAAATTTATCTTTTGAAGAGGTGGAGAAGTTCAAATATCTTGGAGCAACAGTAACAAATATAAATGATACTCGGGAGGAAATTAAACACAAAATAAATATGAGAAATGCCTGTTATTATTCGGTTGAGAAGCTTTTATCATCCAGTCTGCTGTCAAAAAATCTGAAAGTTATGATTTATAAAACAGTTATATTACCGGTTCTATTTTATGGTTGTGAAACTTGGACTCTCACTTTGAGAGACGAACATAGGTTAAGGATGTTTGAGAATAAGGTACTTAGGAAAATATTTGGGGCTAAGAGGGATGAAGTTACAGGAGAATGGAGAAAGTTACACAACACAGAACTGCACGCATTGTATTCTTCACCTGACATAATTAGAAACATTAAATCCAGACGTTTGAGATGGGCAGGGCATGTAGCACGTATGGGCGAATCCAGAAATGCATATAGAGTGTTAGTTGGGAGGCCGGAGGGAAAAAGACGTTTAGGGAGGCCGAGACGTAGATGGGAAGATAATATTAAAATAGATTTGAGGGAGGTGGGATATGATGGTAGAGAATGGATTAATCTTGCTCAGGATAGGGACCAATGGCGGGCTTATGTGAAGGCGGCAATGAACCTCCGGGTTCCTTAAAAGCCAGTAAGTAAGTAAGTAAGTAAGTAAGTAAGTAAGTAAGTAAGACTGTCTGGTTTAAAAAAGGCTTCTCTTGCAATTCACACTGTTTGTTCTCGGACACAGCGAATCATAGTCAGTATCAGCAATTAATATGCGGGACATCTCACGATAATTGGAGCTGAAATTAAAGATATCTGCTATCTAATCGGTACGGGGAGCCAAAGGTCTTGCTTCCCGCGTTTAGTGACAGCAATTACTTTGTAATTTTCGAGAAAGGACAAAGCTATCTGATGTAGCCCTATTTTCGAAAAGCAATCTACAGGCCACAAACGTCACGACTTAAGTTTTATGAGGCATTACACTTGTATCATGTGGATCTCAATTCTGTAAGATTGCGTCCAGATGTTTGATGCATGTCTGCTGAAGACAAGCACGCACGGATGAACAAATTAGCTATTTAATTCGTAATATATAAATAATATATACTTTATATGATATTTTAAGTTTGTAACGTAAACTCTCCCTATTATTTTGGGGAAATATATGGGACAATTAAAAGGTCAGCAAGCATTCTAGAGCGTCGTACAGATAAAGGTAATTGAGCAATGGGTCGATAGCCGCACGCAAGCCCCCTTATCGTCCGATTGTTCTTCAGTAAATCTTCTACTCGCATCGCGTGTCTGTACCTCTGATGATTACTGCCACAGAAATGAGAGAAAAAAGTGGCACAGATCAGAAAAATCAGTGAGCAGCGAGGTCGGCACGGCATGTGACATTCGTTTGGTTAACAATCCTCCACTGACGCTCTGTGAAGAAGCCCATGCATCTCTAACACAATATTTCTGTAGCACGGATTAAGTCCTCAACAGCCAATGCTGATGGGCAGCATTTTAAAATTGAAATAAATGTGTAAGGTAATCCGTGGTAAGAATAAACATGAGTATATAGTATGTACTGGACATTTTTTAGTATATACTCTTGTTAGTAAGAATAAAAACATTTGAGTACCTACTCATTTTTAATTACATACTCATAATATGGAAGCATAGTAGAATATACTCAAGTGTCCATCTTGTACAGAATATATACTCATGCTTGATAAGAATAAAATCTAGTATATTCTCATATTTATAAGTTCGTTCTCATGTTATTCTGAGTATGGTTTGTAGCAGGCTCAATTCTGAATATTTGTTGATTTGTGTTCAGTTTAAAGTTAAATAAAAAAAATAGCATAATTTATTAACAATGTAGTGCCTCATGGAAAAATAAAAAAAAAAGGCGTGAACTTCAGAAGCCTTTAACGCTTCACAAAAGTGAATGTGAAAAAGGTTAAACACGTATTTGTTATTCATAAAAAACATAACCTATAAAAATATGAATGGCTATCAAATTATAAGGTTAGTTTGTACTGTTAAATATAATTAACAATTACAGTTTATTTTCTAAAATTTGAATTACAAAATGCAATTACTTTTAAGTTTAAATTATATATATAACTCTCTAAAATAAAAAATAGAATTAGCATAACTGGAATTCTAGAAATGGATTGTAATCTCTATCCAACATCCCGTAATGACGATTTCCCCGTACTATTTTCTTGTTTCCTGTTTATTAACGTCACTTATCTGATTCACTCTCTCTTTCATGTTTATTTATTTATTTATTCATTTATTTATTTACTTATTTATTTGTTTATTTAATTAATTTATTTTATTATTTAATTAATTTATTTATTTACTTAATTATTTAGTTATGTATTTATTTATTTATAAAAAGCAAAACATAAACCACTACAACATGCGGATAGCATATGAAAGTCTATAAAAAAACTGAACATCACGGTGCAATGTGGTCAAAGAGGATAGGTAACACGAGTACATACTAACTTTTAAACGATCAAGAAGGCTGTAGAAATGAGTATATATTCGCGTTAGGTAGAATATGAGTATGTTCCAGTGGTTACGAGTATTTAATCACAGGAACTGCTCGTACTCAAAAGTATAAGCCTTGAGAAAGTACTTAAGCTTTATTCTTACTACCCAATATAAAAGTTACTTCAAAGTTTAAACCGTTTTAAATATTATATGTATTTAGTATTTGAGGTAGGGAAATAACAACGTCACTATGTCGGGTAAACAATGTAACCTTTCATTTGTAACTTTTTTCCTTTTTATAGTTACTATTTTGTTGATTAAGAAATAATGATTTACTAGTACTGCTACAAGAATTGTACGTTTCAAGTCATAGTTCTAAATGTTAGGATACAGTCGTTTCAATGCTATTACAAAGGCAATTAGAGTCTTTCATAAGGTGTGAAAAAATTAGAACACTTACCATATGCAGAGGAGGTCCGTGTGCCATTGGTAATTATGGAGATTTCATCTTGAAGTCTGAGCAACCTGATTTCGTTGCTGATGACAAGAAATCTGGAACACCAAAGGTAATCAATGACGTCATTGCTGCTGAAGTGCTTCAGACAAGTTATGAAGTAAATAGAAATAATTATTATGGGATTAGTTGTGTAAAATATCCAGCCGTCTTCAAACGAGTTATAGCACATCTCAGTCTGTACCCACGTAAACTCAAACCAGTGTCCGCAGTCGGAAGTGCCGAGCAGAAATGGCATGATTTTGCTTCATTTGTGCTAGCAGGATTAAACCTAATGATTATTCAAGTTTTCCGGACAGGCAAAGTATACTTCTTTCTTAATGGTGTAGTTAACACACGTAATTTTGTCTGAAAATGGCAGCCAAGCTTTAATTAAACAAATTATTAAAGATTTTAAAGTCACTGTATAGCGTGGCTTCACTTCGTAATTCATAATTTGGTCCATATTTCTTCTAAGATCACAACAATGGAATTAGACTGCGAGAGCTACTACAGAACTTTGTCATCCCTAGACTGGGCAATTATCACCTGGAAAACTATATTCGTGCAAGGTGGCGCATCGCCTCGCATCTACTGTAAATATCACAATATGGCCTCCACGATCTCCAGATCTCAATCCGGCCGACTTTAGGTTGTGGAATTACCTTAAGTAACGAGTTTTCGTGACAGATTTAACCATCCTACAGTAATTCAAAGATATTATCTCGCAAAATATTGGTAATATTGTACAGAAAACAGAAAATTGTCGTGCAAAATGTCGTAGAAAGAAATGTCTCTGTTGAATAAAGAACGGAGAAAATATTTCGAAACTTTTGTAAAAACGAAACCCCCTTGCTTGTCAAACACAGTTATGTTTCTCCTACCTCAAATATTAGGCTATACGTATATTAAAATTTGAAATTACTTTTGTATCATTGTTGTTCATTTTATTATTGTATCATTGTGTTGGACTTTTATTGACCAATGGCTATTGTCCAGCATATAAATAAATAAATAAATAAATAAATAAGACTATTATTAATATTATTATTATTATTATTATTATATTATTATTATTATTATTATTATTATTATTATTATATTTTTACAAAAATAAATTAAAATTTCCTGCAAAATTCGAAATAAAGGATCACATATGAATGAAGTTCGAATCGTTCTCATAACAACACTCGTTAGAGCAAAGTTAGCACTTGTGATGGACAAGAAGTGTTAAGGGGTTGCATACACCTACCATTAAAAGCGTACTCAATATTACGTTTTACAAAATTTTATTCCATATTATTCTTAAGCCGTATTTTCATGAAATTTTATATGCTTAATATCTGAAGATTGCCCCTCAATGTAAAAGAAAAAATGTTTACCTGGCCTAAAAGCTTTTGAAATTGTGAATTTTTTAAATTTTCATTTTGAAATTTGAAAAAAATTATAATTATTAGTAATTATTTCATGTATATTAACAAGCCCTACCTCAGTGGCTACAGTATCTGTTCTGCAAGAGGAAGAAACAAATTAAATATACGGGCAAAAATAAAACAGAAATTTTTCATTGATTTTTTTTTCTGTTTATAAATTTCTGTTAAAAATGAGATACAGATTGGGTTGCAGTTCGTTTATCTTACTAAAACAAGGGCCATGAAAAATTTCACGCAATTATCTAGAAATATTGTGGCAGATATGATTTAAAATGTTTTGAAAAAAATACAGTTTTGTGAAAAGAAGCAATAAATTTGAGATTGCTGGCTGGCATGGTGATTGCAAGGAAGGATATTTTAATAATTTGTCTATTTTTCTCAAAATTTCTTTCACAGATAAAGCCTGAAAATTCGTATTACACGAGTACAAGAAAAATGGAAAGCAATTCTTCTTTCGGTGAAAGATGCAACTCCTTAAAGTAGCATTTCTTGACAGTCTGATTTGGTGTACGTTCACTCCAATCTGTCTCCATTTAGGTACGACGCACTTCTTTCACTAAAACATTTACAAAAAAAATCTTCAGCGTATACTGTGTGATAGCGTTCAGTGTGGCGGCGGACTGCTAGAGAGGAAGCACATTACGACGTGAGTTCGATAAAGACTTAGGGTAGCTCACGCCATTCCACGCCAGGTCGAAGTAACTCAAGCTGAGAGATAACCAAGACTGCCAGCAGGGCGGGGGATTTAACTAGGCCCATGTTACACGCCGCTAATCGGAAGGGACGAATTTGTTCTGACCTAGTACATCTTAAACAAAAGCCCCAGACCTGTGCAGGCATTTTCTGTGCTACGTTCTTTTGTCATTTCCGAGTTCAGGAGGCTTCTCAGCTGCGACATACATGGGCACAATTTTCGGTTACGTGAGGCACTCGATTTGAAATAGTTTGTTTACTAGGAGAGGAGACTGCAGAGTAGGATGGGAAATATAAACTGCTGTGACCTGCGTCACCTTATCGTAATCGCTAAGGCGGTCAGTGGCGAATTATTAGGAAAGCGATTGGTTAACGTGAGAGACTCGAAAACTTTTATTCAATTTGGCAAATTAATTCGGCAGCTTTAATCATAAACCTCTTTACTATTTCTCCATCATTGAATTGATTTAAATCACAGGCGAGAAATTGCGTAACTAGCCAATAATATTCCATCACGTTGTCTACGTTTATTTCCTTGAATATTCTGACGTTTGTCAAGATTACTTAATAGATTTGCACGTTCTCGACCTAAAATAATTTCAGAAAATCATATTTCGTTTTCTACGCACATTTCATATTTTTTTTTATAAATTTCTTTTGGAAATAATACGTACAAACAACATTTAATTCCTCGTAACTTTTAATGCAGCGTGTTTAAGGTGTAATGTCGTACTTAGTATACTAAGTTATGCAAATGTTAAGATCATAAATTTTCTTCGGAATAGTACGAAAAATAACATTTAATTTGTCTTACCTTCTAATTCAGCATGTTCTTTATGACATAAGGAGTAATGTCGTTGTATATTAAATTTATTAATGCCTAATAGGATTTTCGAGCATAACATACATCGTATGTTCTCCCCTTCTAAACAGCAAAAAAACTCTTCCTCCCATTTCTCATGAAATAATCGTTTTCTAACACGTACACACAGCTTTGATAATGTCATTATGCCACCACTGATATAGAACTTGCCCACGCCTAGGAGCTGCGTGAGGGAGGAACGGGGACTGTGAAGATGTCACTCAGAGCGATAAGCTCTGTGAAGGTCAGTGAGGCACAAATTCTCAATTGAGGCACGATGCCCAAGTATGGTCTAGTACATGCAGTCACGAAGCTTAAGGTGATTCTTTGCATTTCTCGCAATACAATGCTCCAAGCGGTTAGCAACTGAGAGTACTGGGAACAATATACTGTGCGATAGTAGCGATCCTAGTGGCTGGCAACTAAAGTTAAACTGTCATTGGATGGATATTCCCTACGTTTTGAGTTTCGTGATTGTATGTACTAGACTGTGTAATTACTAGAGAGCGGAATTTAGGCAAAACCTATTTTTTTCCTTGATAGGCTATGTACAGGCTTGAGATTTAATATTTACATTTTTCATGGAAATATAGGTATAAATAAAGGGGTTTTATAGTGGCTAAAATGTCTATTTCGACGTTAGTGCCTATTTTTAAGTTTTTAAAAATCTTTGCATCATTTTTTGTAACTGTTTACTGTTTTTCTTAACACCCAGAACCGTTTACATTCCAAGACGGATAACAACAACTCCTTCCTAGGAGTAAACAACACAATAGAGAAGTACCTCTGATTACGATTACGTTCATTTTAAAGATTGCCATTTTCGCCTGAACGCGTTATTTTGTATTTAATAGTTAATTTGTGTCAATCACTTCGGAGGCTTACACTGAGAATACAGCAGTTTCATTCGCTATTTCAATTTGACAAATGTGAGTAGTATGGGATGAAGATAAATGCGAACAAGACGAAGACCATGGTCATAGCAAGAAAAATAAAGAAGGTAAACATGCGAATTCGAAATGAGACAGTAGAACAAGTGAACAGCTTCAAATACTTGGGTTGTACTATAAGTAGTAACATGAGCTGTTGCCAGGAAGTCAAGAAGGGGTTATCAATGGCCAAGGAAGCTTTTAATAGAAAAAGGAGCATGTTGTGCGGGCTTCTGGAAAAATAACTAAGGAAGAGACTAGTGAAGTGTTTTGTGTGGAGTGTGACATTGTATGGAGCAGAACCGAAGTGAAGAGAAACGACTGGAAGCATTTTAAATGTGAATATGGAGAAGAATGGAACATGTGAAGTGGACAGCCAGAATAAAAAATGAAGTTGTGTTGGAGAAAGTGGGTGAAGAAATAATAATACTGAAACTGATCAGGAAGAGAAAAAGGAATTGGCTGGGTCACTGGCTGATAGGAAAGTGCCTAGTGAAGAGTGTACTGGAAGGAAATGTGAACGGGAGAAGATTTCAGGGCAGAAGAAGTTATCAGATGATAGTCAGCGTTAAGATATATACTAGTAGGCTATGTGCATCGTATGTGGAGACTAAGAAAAACGCGGAAAATAATGAAGATTGGAGAATGGTGGGTTTACAGTGAATGCCCTGTCTTGGGCAAAAAAGTAGCCTATAAATGAATAAAAATTAATTGAGTAGTACTACTGAAGAAAAAGTGTGAGAAGTGTACTTGTAATAGTGTATTAATATAAGATATTGTAGTTTTATAAACGCTTAAAAATGAAAGGCAACCTACTTAATGGCTGTTGAAATGAAACCAAAGCGTTACCCTTTGCAACATCTGTGATTGTTACCTATTGTAAATAAAAGTAGAATTTTCTTATATTAACTGAAATTAAAATTTCTTAATAATCTAAATTGTGTATTCATTTGTTTTTACCTACGTCACATTAACAGCAAGTGCATGTAAATTACGTATCATATAAGATAGGCCCTAAGGAGGGAAAAACTGGGCCGATGTGTGGAAACTGAACACGTACTGCGAAGTGGGATAAACCTGACCGTAAGAAAATCAGTCCAATTGGTGACTTAAAACAATGAAAAATGTATTTAAGGGCCGTATTCATAAACGAGACTTTGGATGAAGACTTCTCAAAGTCGACTTTCGTAGTAAAGTTTAACTTTGTTAAAAGTCCTATTCATAGACAATACTTCTGAGACTTTGACTTTGACTTCGGTAAGTAGAGATTTGACAATCTTGTTCTAATGTTGGCAATCAAAATCACTGCCTTCTAAACGAATTAAATTAATAGATAGTTGAAACAGAGTACAGTAGGCATTTCCACAATAAAAGCCATCTTTTGAGACACAAATCAATGAAACAATTGAACATCGGTAGGCTACATGTTAAGCAATTGTTAACCGTTCTTGCAGCTTTACATAAGAATAATATTATTCGAGGGCTTATTGTGAAACTAACGTAAGTACAAAAATTGACATTTTCAGGTCTTTACACCAATCGATAATAATTTTTTCTTCTACCTTGTCACAAAAAATCGTAACTCAGTTCGAACAGTCTTGTATATAACACAATTCATAACTACAAAACATGATGGTATAGTTTATCTGAAATAGTATTGCCTGTTAAGAATTTTGTTGTGAATAAAACATCTATTGCAGTTTTGTTAGTTTCACATTAAGCCCTGAAATTATTCCATTGTAAAATAACTTTGTTGTGAAGACATGGAAGATAACATTCCACCAATGACAGACTATGAAAGAGAATATTATCCTGCTGACAGTTGGCAGAGTTATTCCCTGCATGTCTGCAGAAACTAAGTTACTTAAAATTGATCTGAAAACAATATGCAGAAAATATTATTATGACGACCGCAAGGATTATAAATTAACTGCATTTCCAACTGTATAACCTGTCCTCTATAAAATTAAATAGTAAGAATCAATATTAAGCTACTAATCCTTACCTATAGCTTCAAATCGGGATGAAATAAGTTGTATTATTTATGGTGGAATAATTCAATGACATATATTTACATATAAATATATAAAAATAAGATTTTCTATAATATAATATAATAGATTATTCATCAATGAAAGTTGAAACATGACGACGTATTTAATGCTGTCTGTTTATCAAATCTGTACCTTGATTTGAATTTATAATCTATAATAATACGCTAAGGAATATGGGCAGCTTTAATAATCTCCTAGATGTCTTCAATATTCTCGGCAAATTCAACAATTTCCCAAATATCAAAGTCAAAGTCTAGATTTTCGGCGACTTCGAAGTAAAGTCACGATTGAAGTTCACTTTCCTCAAAGTGTCGACTGTGAATAGGAAAATGGTGACTTTGTACTTCCCAAAGTCTCGTCTATTAATACGATCCTAAGAAATGGATAGAAAATGAACTTTAAAAATAAAAATATGTTTAGCTCATGTGATATGGATCAAGTTAATTTTTATGGTCAAGTTTACGGCATAGAAAACAGTTCATTTCAGAGGAAATAGGGAGCGATGTGTCCTACAAGACGTCTTGCCCCTCAGCCTCGTGTAACAGGGCCGCATGACTCAGGCCGTGTCCAGCAAGCAGCGCTGGACGGTCATCACTCATAACTTTGTATCTGTCCCCATCGAGCCTGGCCCATGTCGTGATGGCCCGATGTTATTACTGCAGTGTACGCCTGTTATATAAGAAAAATCCTTGTGTCCCCCCCCCCGCCAATTGCGTGTGAATGTAAGGACAGTCTGTTGCACGAACGCTAAACAAAAGTGGACGGAAGCTTTCCTCGGTTTAAGACTGGACAAAATGCCACCCGCAACACACAGGCGAGGACCGCGCACGGAAGTGACGTCACACTGCTGGACTAAAAGGTTAATTAAGCAAATGAGGGTCATGATTTTGAAATTACATTGACGTGCCTCTACAGTTAGCTAATATTCGTTCTTTGAATACTTCATATAAGTTGTTCAAGTCAGCAAAGGCGCATCAGATTTGTTCTGCTCGCCATGTTATCTTGAGATCTAAGCTATCGCAGTGACACCGGGAACTTGTATAGTCTGGATCATATATATTATTTTAATGTACCGAAGTTCATATGATATTTCCATGCAGATATTCTGCGTCATCATACGATGAAAGAGTAATGGAACGGAGAAAAATTCTCTCCGGCGACGGGATTTGAACCCGGGTTTTCAGCTCTACGTGCTGATGCTTTATCCACTAAGCTACACCGGATACAACTCCGACGCCGGTTAGAATCGTCTCAGATTAAGCTCCAACTCTTGGGTTCCCTCTAGTGGCCGCCCTCTGCACTACGTCATAGATATCTATGAACGCAGGACCGAAGTCCACACATGTGCCGAGGTGCACTCGATATGAGTGACTAGTTGGCCGGGATCCGACGGAACAAGCGCCGTCTTAAATCACGAAGTGATTTACGCATATCATATATATTATTTTAATGTACCGAAGTACATATGATATTTCCATGCAGATATTCTGCGTCATCATACGATGAAAGAGTAATGGAACGGAGAAAAATTCTCTCCGGCGCCGGGATTTGAACCCGGGTTTTCAGCTCTACGTGCTGATGCTTTATCCACTAAGCTGCACCGGATACAACTCCGACGCCGGTTAGAATCGTCTCAGATTAAGCTCCAACTCTTGGGTTCCCTCTAGTGGCAGCCCTCTGCACTACGTCATAGATATCTATGAACGCAGGACCGAAGTCCACACATGTGCCGAGGTGCACTCGATATGAGTGACTAGTTGGCCGGGATCCAACGGAATAAGCGCCGTGATTTAAGAGCTGAAAACCCGGCTTCAAATCCCGGCGCCGGAGAGAATTTTTCTCCGTTCCATTACTCTTTCATCGTATGATGACGCAGAATATCTGCATGGAAATATCATATGTACTTCGGTACATTAAAATAATATATATGATATGCGTAAATCACTTCGTGATTTAAGATGGCGCTTATTCCGTCGGATCCCGGCCAACTAGTCACTCATATCGAGTGCACCTCGGCACATGTGTGGACTTCAGTCCTGCGTTCATAGATATCTATGACGTAGTGCAGAGGGCGGCCACTAGAGGGAACCCAAGAGTTGGAGCTTAATCTGAGACGATTCTAACCGGCGTCGGAGTTGTATCCGGTGTAGTGGATAAAGCATCAGCACGTAGAGCTGAAAACCCGGGTTCAAATCCCGGCGCCGGAGAGAATTTTTCTCCGTTCCATTACTCTTTCATCGTAGTCTGGATCAGCTTACTTTATACCCTAAGGGTGAAACCTAACCATTTTTCCCCCATTACTACAAATGCTAGTGGATTGTGGTGATTTTCTAGTTTGCAGGTTGAATTTTCTTTTGCCAACTTCGTTTCGAATTTCGATACTGAAAGATACTACAAATGGTAGTGATTTTGTAATTGGTATGTTGGCAGCTGAGTCGGTACTGGAGTTCCTTGAAATTAAAATTGTACTAGGTTTCTGAGCCGGTTACTGGAAGCTAGTGAAATTTGAACATAAGCTTACTAATAATTAATTAATATCAGTATTAAAATCAATACATAATAGTTATTTTATGTATTGCGTTGTGGTTATAATTCAAGACTATAGTCAGGTACGTTTTCGGAGTTAGTACTAATAATTTCATGTGGTCAAACAAAATACATATTTAGATTAGGTCTCGTAAGTCAATTGTTTAGTCAAACAAATGAATTTCTTATTGCCAGACAAAATACTTGACATGTTGATCTCTTTCCCGTATAGTTTGCCTATGAAAATAAGTTACAAATTATTGAATTATTTAGAATAACCTTCCAACATAAAGTACGGTAAGTAAATAAGTCATTTAGCACGTATGATCATGTGGTATCTGGTAACAGTTGGCAAAGCTCGTGTTCGGGGACAGTTCCGTTACATAGATATACATACTTTGTAGACAAAATACTTAAGAAAAAAGGTCACATAAAGATGATAATAAAATTAGTAAATAATAATACTAGTAATAACTGAGTGAAAAAAGGGACGATGTTGAGATTGGTGGATTAATATTAAATTATTATTAGTAGTTAATTAGTACAGGTCGTGTTGATATAGTAACCAAGATAAGATAGAAAAATACACTTAGGATAGAAATAAACTTGTTTTACAATACATGGTACATAATATAAATACAGGGAAGTCTGTCATATAATTTTTTTAATTCTGGATCTGAAAATTTCATTGCTTAAAGTAGTCAATTCTGGATGAAATTTTATTATCGAATTATATAGCCGTGGACCATAATTTGTACTGCGTAGTAAAGCAGCAGATGTGAAATATTTAGGTTCAACTAATTTAAGAATTTCATTCGTCTTGTATTATGATCATGTGGCTGAGCTACAAATTTCATTCTATTTTTATGATAGAATTTAATTAAAGAGTAGCTATAAATTTGGTCAATTCTAAAAACATTCAATTCGGAATGGATCAAATTTGTTGGATAATCCAGTCGCCTTTTAAAACAAATTTTGATTATACGTTTTTGCAACATAATTAGAGGAAGAAGAGCAGTTTTTGTAATGCCTCCGCAACCAGTTATACCATATTGGATAACAGATTCAACTATAGCCAAATAAACCAAACGTAATACATGAGTAGGCAAGTAATGGCGAAGGTTTACAAATTTGTAAATTTGTTTTACGGATCCTGTTACATAAAAAGGTTGCATCAGCGGTTCCCAACCCGTGATGAGGGTCTTCGGAAACAAGGCAGGCCTATATTTTCAAATGTCATTTTAGTTAAACTTAAATTTATCATGTTGTCTGATTTTCCTCAGCTTAGCTTGTTGGAATATTTTTTTGCTTGCATCAGACAGACTTTTGAGCACAGACTGACCAGGATTGAGATCGCTTGAATGCAAGTGTTGTCTAGCCTACTTATCTATCTAGTTCTTTATATTCTTTTAAATTCTAATCTAGGTCCAACTTTAACAGTGTTCACAGCTCAGGATAAGACTGAAGTTACAATAAGGAAATTAAACTTGAATCGTCAATCGAAAATTAGACTAATTTTCCACTCTAAAATATTTTCTAGCAAGAAATTTTGATGAACTCTTGTCCAATATCGTTAGAAATATAAACAGCTTGATTTATTGATATTGAAATTAAGGAAATATTTTCCTTCGTTATTGAAAAAAAAAACACTTAGAAACCCTTCAAGGCGACAAAAAATAGTTTGTCCGTGAAAGAAAAAGAGACGTCGTTAGAATCATCTTCTAATTCGAGTTTAAAATTCACGTTTCCTACAAGAACCTCTTGCAGTTTTGGTTGCATACACGACTATGTCTTCTTATGTTTTCCGAACTGCAATACAATATTTAAAAGTCATTTATATAAAAATACTTGTGTCTATTGTTCATTTTAGTCTTCTTGAACAAAAAAAATACGGAAATAGATGTAATATTGAGCTAAACTTGCGACTTAAGCCTATATGTAATTAAACTACTTTCCTCAAAACCGATAGCTGCAAGTTAATAATTATCCTACTGATAACCTGACATTAATTGTGAAACACTAATTTTATATTTTTTTGTCAGGAAAACGTGATGCAACGTAAAACGTAGTCCTATTTCTATTAATTGACTGTGATTGACTTCGCGGAGAAAATTGAGTGAGGGCACCTGTTCGCAAATTTTCAGTGCAACGTAATATGATTAAATACTGGCGAAATGCGTGTTACTTGTATGGTAGGCTAAATGATTTATTTTGTAAAGAAAAACACTCTTCATTACAGGCCTATTTGACATTTTAAAATTAATTTCTTTATTTACGCCTCTGTTGCTTAAAGGCTGGTTCACAATAAGCCGGAAACGAGAATCGGAACCAAATCGAAAACGATAAAATTGTTAAAATGTATATATTTAAATGTGAGCATTCACAATTAACGAAAAGCTTGCCGGAGCCCGAGATCGGGAACGGAGAGTTGGCCAAGTTTCAACTTTGGCGTTCACGTTTCCGATCACAGCCCACTAGATTCATTCTATTGCCATCTAAAAGCTATTTTGTCGTCGTATATTTTGTAGCAAGAAGACCGTGACATAACCTATGCATTATTTTGTTCTGTGCTGTGCATCACGGAGCAAGTTTTATTTGATGAGATTCTAATATTGAAATCCTCACGTTTACGATAAGCGGCGCGCCTCGTATAAAGATGAGAAAATGAAGGAGAATACGTGGCTTTCAACAGCTGCATCTTTGAACACCGATCGGAAGCGAATCATATTTTATTACTGTATTGGTTGTATTACACACTACATATTCACGCTTCAATTCCATAACTACTGTTGTGTTCATTTTTGTTCTATTACAAATGTTTCTTCTCTAATTATTTTACGTTATGGTAGACTTAAAATAGGTTGTGATAATAAAGATGCATGGGCATATTTATAGCACCGTATCTAATGAAATGTTTCAGTTGAAATTTCGAAGTTGGTTAACCTGTGTTTATGTTGGCTGCCTTGTGAGAGAACGTCATTGGTCAATTACACACAAATAACATCAGAATGCGTAATATCGACTTTCCATATCGTTATTGACTTACATATTGATATGCATAGTCGTCTACGTTCTCGGTTTATTGTGAATCAAAAATGTTCATATTCACGTCGTCTGCTTCTCGTTTTCATTCTGGTTCTCGTTCCCGGTTTATTGTGAACCAGCCTTAACTGTAAAAACTTTATCTCTTAACTGCTTTAGGCCTATTTATATAGGTATGCTCACATAAAAAATTCCCCTACTTTTTTGCATTAAAAATAGGAGGAAAAAGGGTCTAATATGCGAGTAAATTCGGGTTTTAAATGTAAAAGGTATGGGCCTGTATGAAAAGACACGACTTTGCTCATGAATGTTATTATATTATATTGATGAAGATGAGTTCTATTTTACAATAGCCTAAGCGCCAAGTATCTTTGAATTCAGAATAACGAGGCAAGTCTTCAACAAAGGTGGTGCCCTCCGCCACTGGACGGGCTCCAAGAGGAAAGAAATTAACTAGCAGGCAATCTGCAGGTTTCGCTTGTACTAGTATTCGTGGCTTCATCTGATACATAACCCACCACTCATTACGCTCTTTTCTCGTGCTAAACAAAATGAGTGGGGGTACCAGATGAACTGATTAATGCCCCGCCTTCAGCAAAAAGTTGCGTTAAGAAAGAGAAGATATAACAAATTATTCTGTAGGTTTTGTATTTCACAATCAAGTAGAGCCTGTATAAATAAAAAAGTTACTTTTACATATCATGCAACATATTTATAATTCCTGCCAGGGGCGTGTCCCTATTAATTAGAGCTGCGAATTTGAATCTTGTGAAATATACTTCGCATTTCCCTGGGATGAGTGATTGAAGCAGCTCCACTACGTGTGTGTGTTTTAAATTCAGAACAATCCTACGGTGAACTGGACGTGTGCCGCTCGTACCCCTTATCCCTTTCCACGCATGACCAAACAGTCCTGTGAGGATTTTTTAAAAATGAGCTATTCGACGACATTCTATCATGTGCGACATTAACTCTGTGGCCGGGAGGAAAAAGGTCTTAAGTAAAAATTTTATACTTTTCAGGAGAGCAGTAGAAAGATTGAAATTGGTGTCAATTATGAGTTTCTTAATTAAGAGGTTTTTCTTGGATATTATTTGTTTATATTCCTTCTAAAATAGGTAATGTTGTTAATTTAACAATTTTCTTGATTATTTCCAAAAATAGCCGCACTTAAGCCCTTTTAAGACTAGAATTCTAACTAAGTAGAAGGGATTATTTAAACATAAGACCTTTTTCATGTCAAAATAACTGAGAAATGTAAATTATTAGGAATGAAAGATAGGTCTTAAACAATTACCCTGGGTACTTAAAGTTTTAAAAGGAAAGGGCATCAGTATAAGATAAAATGGCTAAAATATAAGTTAGACCTTTTTAATATGGAAGCATGGAAAGTAAACATGTGATGTTTGTAAGGCATAAAGTATTAAATATTCTTAAGTCCTTTATTCTGTGTGTGCTCGATTCAAAAAGTACTTAGGACATTTGGTAACGCTCTCTAAATCCAGTCAGGAGTCTTATTTGACTTTAACCGTTATACCAGATTGTAGAGAATTGTTTCCGCTTTCAGAATATATAAAAATCTCATTTTCACAAAAAATTGACTTAAGACCTTTCTCCTCCCGGCCACAGAACTAGAATTGATTGAAGTGGTGATAGCGAATCGAGTCTAAAGTTATGCTAAGGATTTACATGAAATTCGCCTTACAAAAGGGGAGAAATTATAAAAAATCTCAACCACAGAAATGATTGGAAAGCACGCAACCTGACATCTACGTCGGAGGTTGCCTTTAGGTCCTCGGTGCCTATCCCACATGTCCATCGTCACAGCACATTAGCAACACGACTTTGACCATCCTGCAGATGTAGGGAGACGTGAGTACTCCAAGGAAACCTGCCCGACAAATTAAGGTTACAGCTTACAGAAGTAAAGCTTTGGAAATATTCCATTTTCACTTCTTTCCTATATAATGTTTAGAAAAACTAAAATGTATAGTGTAAAGCACCTATTTCTTGTATGTATGAAAACTATTTTTGTACTATAAAATAATTTATGTATTTTGCACAGGATAGGGACCGATGGCGGGCTTATGTGAGGGCGGCAATGAACCTTCGGGTTCCTTAAAAGCCATTTGTAAGTAAGTAAGTAAAATAATTTATGTAGCCTACACATTTTTTTTATAAATTCCAATGCAGGCAGGGACGCAGGGTTCCCTGATGTTAGCTTTTTTTTAACTTTAGACCTATGTTCTTTTTTCTTATTTTATTGTTGAATCTCATGCTTACAGTATCATGCTCTTTTAAGGGGAGGGGATGGTATTTTTTTTTTTAACTTTTTTCCTATTTGGTGTAAAATATTACCATAGAGCTCATACCTGGAGCAACTCAACTAAATATAAATATTTAAAAAAAAATTATTTAGGGGCCCAAATTAAAAAAAAAAATGTACCCAATGCAGGATTGTACTAAAACCGATATATCTAAACCGTTTTTAAAGATAGATTCAAACAGTTTTTTGCAATGCATTTGCAAAAGCATGTTCTACAAACTGTCTGTAACAGAATTTTGATATTAGTCCCTACGTTTGTAAAATAAACAATTAAAATTTAATAAAAATTTTCTGATTTCCTTTCTTGCAAACCAACGGACATATTTTAAAAATGAAATCAATTAACAAACTTCTGTTACAGAGAAAAGTTTCCTAATAGTCTAAAGAATGTGTGTTCTAAATTTCATGCATGTACCTTTAATAGTTCAGAAATTATATCCATTTTTGTCTAGCAATGTAGCAAAGAAAGTGAAGTTACAGGAAACTGATAAAAGGGGGCGTGTGATTTAAAAATCCATAGCGCAGAAAGTTTAAAAATGACGTCTCAACATCGATAAGGGCACAAATACCCACAAAATGTTATGCAATGCATTCCACACATATCAAAGGGTATTTAAACAAATTTTTTTTTTTTGTTGAAAATTTAATTTACCGGAAACAACAATAAAAGTGTGCGAGTGATTTAAAAATCCATAACGCAGGAAGTTTCAAAATGGCGACTAAATATCCGATAAGGGCACAAAACCCACAAAATGCTATGCATTCCACAAATATCACAGGGTATTTTAAAGAAAAATTTGTTTTTGAAAACTTACTAATATTTAACAAAAAAATACCTTCCTCTCCCCTTAACTTCACTCTGTAACAAATAATATTTTTAATTTAGTGTTCATTTCTGAAAGAATTCAAAATGTTTATATTTTTATCAGCAGAAGTATTGAGGAAACTGAAGTGATTCTGCGTAATATTGTAGCTACAACATGTACAAACACATTAAAAATTTCAGAAGTATGTATTAGTGGAAACATCCTCAAAATTAGCAATAAACTCTCCACTGTCAGGTTGAAGCGAGGTCGAGTTTCTTTTTCTGCAAAATATTCTACAATAATTTGTGGATAAAATATTAAATATTTTTAAAAAATTGAATTTTAAAGGTCTCTAGCTACAGACTGAAAGGGGAGGGGTAGCCATTGAATCAGTGGTTTTCCAGTTCAAGCCCGGCCGGGCGATAAAATCCTTAG
The DNA here is from genome assembly GCA_025594305.2 of Periplaneta americana. Classification (NCBI taxonomy): domain Eukaryota; kingdom Metazoa; phylum Arthropoda; class Insecta; order Blattodea; family Blattidae; genus Periplaneta; species Periplaneta americana. The sequence continues at coordinate 142,094,069 of JAJSOF020000019.1, read as the reverse complement.
CACTATTTCCTGCGGAAGCGAAGGGTCCCGTGTAATAGATTTACGAAATGTTAAAGAACCTCCAGGCAAAATTCGTCGGCTACTTCTCGCCTCAGTTGAATTCCGACACTGAACAACCTCTGTGGTTTAAAAGACTAAAATAAATCCATCACTACCATTACCACCACCACCACTTCTGTTCCACGAATACACTTCTATGAAAGTAATTAACTTACATTTTGCGGTATAAAATCGGACGTCATAATGTGGCAAGTTCCCATTGATACTTCATTCTCTTTTATATAGACGACTATGATGACGTTCTTTTGTTCAGGTTTCTGCTTTGTGAGGACATGTAAAGAGGCTGCAGTAATTATCATATTTGAATTAAATTTAGAAGCAGCCAATCAATTTTCATAAACAGCCAAATAACAAGTCATTTCACACTCCTAATGAAGGTTGGGCAGACAAAAACACGGCCACAAGTGCAATAGTTTCCTTGTTATTGGTTTAGGGTGCTTTGTTTCGGAAAACAACCTTGAGGAAATATCCAGTAAAATTACATACAGCCTACTATTGGACGAAATTAAATAAAATAAGCATTAGGCCTATTATTATGGCCAATTTTATTTCACACGAGGACAAGATGGCTATCTCCTCACCTAGAGCTTGTTGGAAAGCAAAACACAACACAGAACTTCAGTTCTTCCATTAACTCCGTTGTAACACACTTATAAACACGTCTTAATGGCAAGAAAACAAAGGCAGCATTCAATGACAAAAATTCCTTGCAAACCTATTTTACCTACTCGTAAAATTATCTAACGTCACATTATTGGCACTCCGAAGTGTGAAGGATAGCGGATTTGTTGTTAAATTCCGAACATTAGATAGATAAGTAACATTCTGAAAGAAAAATGTCGTACATATACCAATCTTAATTCGAAATGTCTCTGACAATGTAGTCATGTCATTTGTATTAGGTCTACATTATACTGGCCCTTTGCAGTACAAAATCACGAGTAAGAAAGCCGAAACAATAGGCTGTATTTGTGTAGAGTTAAAAACAAAAAAACGATTACAATAATAATAATAATAATAATAATAATAATAAATAATGATAGTAATTCATAAAAATACCAGTACTAATAATAACAGTAATAATAATATCAGTAATAATAATAGTAATTCATTATCTATTTAGTTACTAATACTATATTGATTGTGCTGTGCAAGAGCCTGGGGTCAATAACAGTTCAGCACAAGGTAAAAGTTAGCACAAGATTAACAGTGAACAAGGAATTACAGGTTAAACAGGTTAAATGAGAGGAGAAAGTAACATTCCCTCTCTCTCCTATACCGAATTTTGCACACCTCTACTCCCTCTTACTTATCTGTCCGATTCCACAGTCTTTCTCGGTATCATAACTTAAATACTCGGTCACAATATGGTAACACGCTAGAAATACCACTGCACACATCATCTCTTTATTCTTCATCTTTCACTGTTGCTGCTTCTCGTCACTGGAATTCTCTGCCGCCTGAAGTCAAGGGCTGCCGAACTTTAATTTCCTTTAAATGTAAATTAGAAAAATATCTTGTGATGAGTTGCCAGACCTAACGCGTTGCAAATATTTAATGGAATGTGTTCCACTGTATCTATTTTTATTTTTTTTTTTATTTTCTTTATTTTTTTTCTTATTGTTATTGTGTAATCATGTAAATCGTGTTTATTTATCACTTAACGCCAATATGTATCCCACTGTGTTGTTTTTTTATTATTAATCTATTTTTGTGTACATTTTATTCAATTGTTGCTTTCTGGTTTAATTATGTAAATCCTACTTAAATGTAATCTAATACTAATATGTATACTAATGTGTTTATTTTTATTTTTACTGTGTACATTTTTATTGAATTATCGGCTTCTGTTTTTATGTGATTCGTATTTGATTCTAACAACATTAATATGTATTCGACTATGTTTATTTTTATTTTATGAGGTAAATTTTTATGTAACTACCTCTTTTGATCTCATTATGTACCTAAATTGTATCAGTATGTAGTTACTTAATTCCGATCCAGTTTTATGTTCAACTGTGTAAGCAAGTTTTATACCTGGTTGAGTGTAAGAGAAGGCCTTATGGCCTTAACTCTGCCAGGTTAAAGAAAGCCATTATTATGATTATTATTATTATTATAAAAATAATTATTAAAATTAGAGACAAATACAAGTAGGCCTATACAATAAGGACAAAATGAATAGATAACTGCAAAATACATGACACAGAATAGCTCAAAAACAACACAAACGAATGAATTGAAATGAATGTGATTTTGATGTGTATACTTAATAGGCTATAAGAATAACCAAACAACGAACTATAGGGCTAATTAAACGGATTCGAATTAATACAATGTAAATTGGCGGCTGTAGGACCTGTTACCACTCTTCCAAGAATGAATTTCAAATGTGTTACAAGCACGCTCAGTTAGGACAGCGAATAGGGATTATAAAGAATGGACACTGAGCTAATTTGCCTGTGTTTTGTTTCTCTGTGCGCCAGCGGCTAGTTCCACTTTCAAACGCTAGAGGTTAGTGTAATCGAGCATACGCTAAGTTAATAATTGAGAATAGAGTTAAGGCACAGGATCCAAACATCGCCTACCTTATTGTATAATCCAGTAACGCTTTGCTTCAAATAAATTCAAGTTAACAGCTTTTCCTTATTTCTCAGTGACAAACTAGTTGTAATAATAATATTTTATATTTCAGATATCATAAATTATATTACAAAATAATATAATACATTATAAAATTAAGATCGAATTCGTTTAATATTTGTATATAATATAATATAGGTATATGGTTTTACTTCTCGTAAGAGTTTTGTTTTTCCATTTTCAGCGCTATCAAATCATTACATATTTTAATTGTTGTTGGGGTCAACGTCTGAACTCTCATTATAAAGGAACTCTAAGAGTCTAGACATTACAGTTAATGACGGATTTATTATTTTATGGATCCAATTTATTTTATTTGAGTACATAATGTACCTAGATGTATTAATTATATGTGTTATATTTCCGCTGTGTCGACTGCTAGCTGGTGTGATGTCAGCGCCAACTCTAGGGAGAAAGCAGAATCTGACGCTCTAGCTGGCTTGAAGGTCATTGAAATCAGTCCGGCTACATCAAAGGTACCGACGCGAAGTGTCCATTCTTTATAATCCCTATTCGCTGGTTAGGACTTCTGGCGGTTGTCTCAACTTCTGTATCCTCTTTAATATTATTTTCTTTCAATTTCTTCTCAATAATTTATTTCCTTTGCCTTCGTCCGCTCTGAACCCAATTACATTTATAATTTAGTCAGTTTATTGTATATATTATATGTTCTTCGCGCCTTTAATATATATTAGATCTACATTGTAGGCCTAAGATATAAAAGACTCATCGATGTGTTGTGCTGACTATGGCCAATGTTGCACGACGCAAGCCTTCCAGGATGTCCATAACAATTATTTTCGACAAGTCCTCCTCTCTTGTATGGAAATACTCAATGTTTGTGGTCTTGTACTTCATGCTAGAGGTTAACAGGCCTGTGTTTGTCATAAGCAGGCTTCGAGACTTTGGACCCGATGCGATAAGTTTACTGTGCATGTACTATATGTTGTTGACTCGCTGCAGGTAGTGAAAAGTAGAGATGTGTTGAGGTAATAACGTTGCTATTTAGAATAGAGTACGGTAGTATGGGGAAACACACATATGTACATTCTGAAAGTAAATATACATTACACAATGATAATGTCAAAAGAATGTGAAAAGCATTTACTCTCCTGTCTTTTATAAGCATTTGTGTTTAATTATACACAGTGTTAATGGTGGAAATAAACATGTATTAATTTTAATTTCTTCATTTATCCTATTGGTCGTCTTTAGGAAGTGCAGTTACAGTACCGAATTGCAATGTACTACAAGGTACATTCTCAGTGTCTCAAACGTAAATCTTTTTCGGTTATCTGCCAAAGTTTGTACTGTAGAAAGCTGCGCTCTACCTCGCATAACGTGATAGGAGCAAAACGGAAAAACCTAACTTCATTGCAGTCTCTAAGAGACAGTCCTTTATTCTCGGGTGACTCTATGTCCACTAATTTGGTGTTTATATTACACAAAGTTCCATATCCGTCATTTTTAATTAAAATTGATTTCCAATTCTGTTTTACACGTTCAGTAACCGGTGTACTTGGTGTCTCATTAATCCTCTGTGTCATTTCCTCAACTAATTTGAGAGCTTCCGGCATCTCTTGCTCTGACTTTTCTAACCGTGTAATAGTTTCAGACACAGTTTGAAAATAGGTTTGTATGAAAACCAAATTATTCGTCAGAACCTTCAAAATCCAGGGCGTTTTCCTTTGCTTATTTGTTGGCATTCATTCTACAGTACCGTCCACACCTGTGGAGTAACGGTCAGCGCGTCTGGCCGCGAAACCAGGTGGCCCGGGATTCGATTCCCGGTCGGGGCAAGTTACCTGGTTGAGGTTTTTTCCGGGGTTTTCCCTCAACCCAAGTTGAGCAAATGCTGGGTAACTTTCGGTGCTGGACCCCGGATTCATTTCACCGGCATTATCACCTTCATCTCATTCAGACGCTAAATAACCTAAGCTGTTGATAAAGCGTCGTAAAATAACCTACTAAAATAAAAAAATTCTACAGTACCCCCACCCACTGTACGCTTTACCACTATACTCAGTACGCCGTTATGCGGATTTCCCACTGAACTGCTCTATTGCGTCCGAAGTCTCGAAGCCTGGTCATAAGACACGAGCTTCCCGCTTCAAACCTGGTCGTTGGCGATGAAATTCGTAGCATGACAAGAGAAGACCAGCTGAAGACCCAAGTCAGTAAAACGAACCCAGCACCCGCTCATTGTTGTGCATTAGACAGTTGCAAGCTGCTCATCTTCCTTCCCGAAGCCTGGCTTTAAAGTCAAGTCCATATCGGAGGGAATTAATAAAGCGTTAACACCTCCAGCTGCGCTCGGCGTGGGAGAGAGAGCGTTTGTGAGAAATGTTGATAGTGTGTGGAAAGTTTGTCAGGATTTACGGCCGCAATCGGCCTGTAGTGGCCGTAACTGCGGACAGCGAGTCTGGAATGTTGCGAGTCCGTTTTATTGCAGAGTTATCCAGGGGCCACAGATCGCTGTGACGGCCCCCCTGATGGATAGTCCACCCAACACACACCACCCAAAAACATTTCACTTCTCCGTCTCTCTCCTTCCGACGGAATACGCGGCCGGTCAAGACAAGAAGAAAAAATGAAATAAAACGTAAGAGTTTGCGGATGTGGAGAGGGGAAGTAAGCACTGACAATAAACGAAGAAGCGAATGGGAAGGATACAGGCGAGGACAGATGAGCCCTTTATTAATTTAATGCGCGGGCACGGCCTCCTGCAAGACATTCCCGCGGAACTGGCAGCCATTATAGCGTAACCTCCGTGCATTCTCGAGGATGGCGGTGGGTTACAATGATTTCACTAACTCAACACTCAACACCGAAGACAAAGGCAACAGCTTGTGATTATAATTCTCTGTAAAACAATATTGGAGCAAGTCACTTATTCGTTATTTCGATATTCAATTATCTATACTGTATTACCCAGCATTACCCAGCATTGCCCAATCTTCTCTCTTAAGCCTCCCTCTCCATATCCGCATACAATCCATATAGGCCTATCTTAGGCCCGTAACACACTTGCAGAGTTTTCGCTAACGAGAAATGTGTTCCGAGAAAATTCAAAGATTGATAACATGGATTCAAATGGACGTCCACACACTGGAAGAGATTCTCGTTCGAGGCAAAAATCTCGCGCGAGTTTCTCGCTGGAATCGGTAGCTCAGCGAATTTTCTTGACACATTTATCAAAGATGTTTGACATTTATACTCTTTATGACGATTGAATGTAGAAAAAGATATCACAGGTGGCGATGAATTGTATTGTTTTTATTTGAAAATGAGGAAAGACGGCTGATAATTGCAGTCAGAAACTTATCGAACTTGTACGATGTAACCCGTAGGCCTATTTACATGATACACTGGATGAAAGCTATAAAAACACGAAACTTAAAGAAGAAATCTGGAGACAAATATCAGATTATCTGAAAATAAATAGGGCTATATTTTATTTTGATGAGATTTAATAGTGTTGATTAAACATTTGAAATAATGTATCTATATGTCTTAACAGTTTACGTAATTTTAATCAGAATATAGCAAAGAATTCTCTATCATGAATGGCAAAAAAACTGTGGTCCATTGAACCTGAAATAACGCCTAAATGTATCATCATTCAAATCGAAACCAGTTTCCAAAACTCGCCCTTATTTTCGTAAGATACAATGTGATTTTCAGATATTTCTGGCTTTAATTTTAGGCCTACTTCTTCTTTTCATGAACAAAATATGTTCATGTAACTCCATTTCCTCATCATCTGAATACTCAGATTCAACATAGTGTTCGTATGTAATTTGTAAAGTACGACAATATACGTAAATACTTAACCTATAATATTTCCCCAACGAGTCATTACTATAATCAGATAAATGCTTTCTGCATGAAGGCAGTGCATAGATGATTATAGCGAGAACTCGCCAAGTGTGTGGAGGAAGGCTCTTCGCCTCTTTCTCGCAACACATTTCTCGCTAGCGAAAACTCTTCAAGTGTGTTACGGGCCTTAAACCTTGTTTTTTTTTTTCTTAACAGACGCATGCACATCGAAGCTATAGAACCCATTCACTATCAGTATTTCTGACCTCGCACCTCGCATGCGTCAGTTAAGAAAAACCAAGGCTTTAATGTCGTCTATCACCTGATATCTCCTTCCGCCTGAATTTGTCTCCCGTTTGCCATTAGGTTATTGTCACGTCGGTTTCAGAATCCCTCATCTCTTCATAGCTTTGGTACCCTGTCTCAATGAGAACTATTATTCTTATACCTGAGTACAGAACATGCTGTTATTCTCAACCATTCACAATCTACATCTCTGGAATCTGGAATCTTTTTCCTGCCGATATTAGAACCTGTCGGACGGTATCATCTTTTAAAATTAAAATGCAGAATTACCTAATTCAACAGATATAGTAAATTACTTACTCGTAAGAATTAATTAATTTCAGTTTTTCAGACTAGTTTAATGACCTGATTTTCTCTTCACGGTGCACAATGATTATATTTAAATATCTAAATAACTGTATTTTTACTTCATAAATGGTAGTACTAACAAGTAATTATCTTTACATTTATGATGTATTCAGATTAACTGATAACTTAAGCTTAGAACGTTTCAATAACAGTATTTCACATTATTGTTATTATTATTATTATTATTATTATTATTATTATTATTATTATTATTATTATTATTATTATTTCCAGTGCATCCTTCAGTAGGCATTTCCTCTTATCCAGTGACCCAGCCAGCTTTTTTTCCTCTTCCTGATCAGTTTCAGCATTATTCTTTCTTCACCCCACATTTTCTAGCACAGCTCCATTTCTTATTCTGTCCGTCCATTTCACACGCTCTATTCTTCTCCATATCCACATTTCAAATCTTTCTAGTCGTTTCTCTTCATTTCGTCGTAATGTCCATGTTTTTGCCCCATACAATGCCACACTCCACACAAAGCATTTCACTAGTCTCTTTCTTAGTTCTTTTTATTGAGGTCCACAAATGATGTTCCTTTTTCTATTAAAAGCTTCCTTTGCCATTGCTATCTTCCTTTTGACTTCCTGGCAGCAGCTCATGTTACTGCTTATAGTACACCCCAAGTAATTAGAGCTGTCCACTTGCTCTACTGCCTCATTTACTATTCGCACGTTTGCCTTCTTTATTTTTCTTTCAATAATCATGGTCATCGTTTTATTGACATTAATCTTCATCCCGCAGGCCTACTGCTCACAGCTGTCCTTTAGTTTCATTAGCATATTCCTTAGTATTGTCTGCACTTATACTAACAATCAGCAAATCTTGCGCACTTTATTCTTCTTCCTTCTATTATCACCTGCCCCATGATCTGAAAACAGTTCATTAAATCCTTGAAGTAGACGTTGAATAGGGTAGGCTACGTGATAAAGGTCATCATTGTCGTAGGCCTACTCTCCCTATTCCAGTTCCCTCTGACATTTACTTGAGTTTGACATAGTGATTCATTATCGATTTTTAAGCCAAGAAATTTGATCGTTGTTGTTTCTAATAGGGATCTATTGTTAATTATTGAGCTAGAAATTTGCGAGGTTGAATTTGTACAGAATTTAAATTGAATTATGTTAGTTTTGTTACAATTTAATACCGATTTATTGACTAAGAACCAGTCTCATATTTTGAGGAGAATTTCCTCTGTTGAAGATTGGAATGTGTTGGAGTTATTGGCTGTAATTACTATACTTGTGTCATCTGCAAATAATATGGGATGACCTACATCTTTTATTAGGGGGCAAGATCATTTATAAACACTAGAAAAAGTAGGGGACCTAATATTGATCCTTGAGGAATTCCATTATTAATAGTTCCCCATGTCGATGCAGATTTCATAGTTGTATTGATTTCAACTCTCTGTTTCCTATCTATGAGATATGAGTGAAACCATTGGTGTGCAACACCTTTAATTCCATAATAATCTAATTTATCTAGCAGTATTTTATGATTTATACTGTCAAATGCTTTGGATAAATCACAGAAAATCCCTCCAACTTGTAATTTTTATTAACTGCCTCCAGATAGGAAATTACATACCATACTTACTTGTCAATGAGTGAGATGAACTTCATAAGATGTAGATGTAAGTCTTATTTATAATGCACGACTGAATAGCCTGGCACCGATAAGTTTCGCGGTTTTGAATAAGTCTCCAAACAAGGAAGGAGATGCAGATCGACAACTTGTAACTACTAGACAAACAGGCCTAACCAATTATAGAGCACAAGGTGTGGTGAAGACTCACATTACAAACAATCCGTCAAAGTCCTCTGGCAAAGGACATCTGTTCGCCCACCGGACACATTTCTCTTTACGACACAGCGTGACAAATACGCAGCCTAACCCTCCATCCACATGCATGACGATGACGCTGAAATTGATTGCGATGTCCATATCGACTTCCATCAATTTCATTAAAAAGGACATGAAAACAGCTGACATTTACTTCTAACTGAAAATAAACTTTAAGAGTCATTCTAGTGAAGGTCACACACACTGTTTCATTGTCAGGGGCGGTGATTTCTCTCAAGAGCGATTAAATGCGAAATTACTATAAATAATAATAATAATAATAATAATAATAATAATAATAATAATAATAATAATAATAATTTATTTTAACTGGCAGAGTTCCACTCAACCAGCAAAAAGTGTATATACATATGCATGAACTTACAGAGAATTCAACAATTTGATTTAGATGAGAGTTACATGTATACAAGAGTTATTTACGAATTAAACAACAAAATACTATGAACTATTAATTAAACACTGACATAAACTGTGTAGCAGAATTAAACTAAAATACATAGAATGTTAATATATTTCAAATAACATTATATAATAGAAAGAGATTATTATGAGACAATTTTGAAAATACAGCACTATCAGGATGATGTCTAAAGAATGAAGTAACAATGTAGTCAGTGATAGTTTAAATCAGTATGATTGGAGTGAAATGCTAATAAGGTTATCTTTTAAGCTGTTCTTAAAGGTGTTTATTGTCTTGCAGCCCCTAATACTTTGTGACAAGGAATTCCATTGACGAGAGGTGGATATTGTAAAAGATGATGAATAACAAGATGTTCTATGAAGAGGTATACTTAGCGTGCCACAGATAAGTGATCTGGTATTTACGTCGTGGTTAGAGTATAGATAAGAGAAACGAGACGAAAGGTAATTTGGTGTTGAAGTGTGCAGAATTCGAAAGAGTAAAGACAAAGAGTGTAAAGTTCTGCGTTCTTTAAGTCGGAGCCACGAAAGACTTGAGAAGGAAGGTGATATGTGATCATATCGTCGGATGTTGCACACGTATCTGACGCACATATTCTGAGCTCGCTGTAACTTGACTGACAGTTCAGAACTTAGGTCACTTAACAAAACGTCACAATAATCGAAGTGCGGCATTACTAGGGTTTGTACTAGGGTAAGTTTTAGTTGCTGGGGCAAGAAGTTTCTCAAGCGACTCAAACAGTGAATGGAGGAACAGATTTTTTTATCGTTTCTTTAACTTGAAAATTCCAACTTAGATTATTATCAAAAAAGAAGCCAAGATTTTTACGACAGATGAATAAGGGATTAGCGTGTTGTTAAGGGTAACAACTGAAAGATTACTGTTATTAAGGGAGTTAACTAAACGCTTATGTCCAATAATAAAGGCTTGTGCTTCTGTGTTTTTACTTTTCATGACCTGTATATCCCTTTTCATAACTAATTTTCAATATGCGATGAGATGCAAAATATACTCAAAAGCGAAATTTGCACTAAAATATTATATAGTCTAAATGCGAAACCGAAAATTTTTCAAATAAAATTGATTTTATAATTTAGTATATTCCTCATTAAAAAAACCATACCTACCCAGAAGATTGTGCACTCTTGCATGGTACGGGTAGCAGGAATAGCACGTATGTATGTATGTATGTATGTATGTATGTATGTATGTATGTATGTATGTATGTATGTATGTATGTATGTATGTATGTATGAATGTATGTATGTATGTATGTATGTATGTATGTATGTATGTATGTATGTATGTATGTCTGTAGGCCTATGTATGTATGTATTTTATTTATTTTGGTAGGTTATTTTACGACGCTTTATCAACATCTTAGGTTATTTAGCGTCTGACTAAGATGAACGTGATAATGCCGGTGAAATGAGTCCTGGGTCCAGCACCGAAAGTTACCCAGCATTTGCTCATATTGGGTTGAGGAAAACCCCAGAAAAAATCTCAACCACGTGACTTGCCCCAAACGGGAATCGAACCCGGGTCACCTGGTTTCGCTTGTCCACTACAACCTCGAATCCTCGCAGCTCGAAGGGCACTTAATGTGCATTTTTAAGAATCTCACTTGAACTGTCTGCATTGCAAGTCCTACCTTACCGAAGGACTGAGTGCCAATTTTTCGAATTTCATTTTTATTGAATGTAGGCCTACATCCATAGCTATGTTCACATCATACCAAGACATGGGCCCTGTCATAGTGCAACTGAAGTGTCTCATTCGTGCGCCGAAAGAAGGTGTCGGAGACATCTCAACATGCATTTAGTATCTAATCGACATTTCATACAAGTTGAGAGGAAGCGAAGGCATTTCTTTCCCCTTCTACTTGCCCTGAGTCCGTCAGTAACAATACGGTAGCTGTTACCTCTTATACCTGCACCCCCAAGTTCTACACACAAGAAAATAGCCTATTAAATAAAGTACGTAAGTAGATATAAAATACAGTGACACAGATGTTTCACAATTACATGTCAGAGTATATTTTAATGCCGTTCTTACAATATTTTCAATTAATAATTAAATTAAGGAATGTTAGTTTGTGTTATGAAGTCAGGGAGGAGTGACAGCGTAGATTGTCCCATTATGTATGCTATAGAGTAGCAACTAGCGGTGAAAAAAACATTTATCTTCTGCTCTCAGTAGCTTTTTAATATGCCAGTTGATATAAATAGCAATAAAATGCAATATAAACGCTTAGTATAGACTCTCGAAATATAGATTACCGGTAAACATTTTTAATAGTAAGAAATTCGCTATGTTCAAAGTCAGTTAGTCGAACGTTAGTGAGATAGCCAGTAGCATCTTCCCCGTCACGGATGGTAAAGAGTGTGAGCAGAGGAGAAGGCCTATCAACCAGTGGCGGTTCCTCGGGGGAACGAAAGGAGGAACGTCATCGTCACGTTTTCTTCTTTTGAAAGTAAATACCAAATGAAATATGTGCCTAGAAATTCGAGGAATATTCGATAATTTTTAAGTTCACAACTATAAGAAAACCTCGGTTGATCGAGTTTTAAACGACGCGCGCTTATGTGCTGCTAGAAAACTGTGAGAAAGGTGCGAGATTGTTTGTGTGGAGGAAAGCCAATCCATTCCTCCTTTACTGCAGTTAACACACATAGACAACAGCGCACTAGCGGCCAGAGAAAGAAGCAGAGTTTTAAAGCAAGTAAATGAACGGAGAGGGAGGAGATCCTCCTCTGAATCAGCGCATGGGCGGAAAATAGAAACCGACTGGTCTTGCAGCAAGCTCGCTACCGCTGCCATCTAACGATGCTGCATTCAACCAGACTATAACACATCTAGGAGGAGGCACAATAAAAACAGTTTTAACTCAAAGCTATGAAAGACACCATATAAACTTTTTTTGTAATTATAAATCAAAATATATTGTGACAGCGACGTGAGATTCGAACTCACGACCAGCGTCCCGCAAGAGAGCAGATCGCGAGTGAGCCGACACGGGCTCCACGGAGCACTAAGGGACGGCGCGCGGCGGAGAGAAGAGAGGGGAAAGGGCCTATGCGGCGAGGGAGTTTGCGCGCGCAGCTGCTACTTGAGGAGTGAAGGGGGGAACGGACCCTCCCGAATCTTCCAGAGAAGCCCATCCGAACTGGAGATATCCAGATAATTCGAGAGGACACCCGTAGAAATTTCTCGTAACTATGATTTTGCTATAAAAGAAGAAACGCGAGCGAACTTGGGCAGTTTCAGTTTATTCAGTCAGTGAGTAAGCCAGAGCAAGCAAGCCAGTCTTGTGTACCGGAGTTCGACTCGAGGGTGCGTCCGCAACTGTGTCAGCATCCGAAGACCTGAGTTCGAGTGCAGTGGACCGCAGTTGGAGGGACCTGAGTTCGAGTACAGTGGACTGTCTCTGAAGGTCTGTGGTTCGAGATACTGTGAACTCGAGTGACTGAGCTAGAAGAACTATGAACTGAGAACTGACAGTTCTGATTTGTAAATAGTGCTTTGTAAATATTAGTTAAGATTAACAGTTCATTGTTGTTCGTAATAGTCCAAGTAAATTGTCATTGTCGTCGGTGGAATGCACTAACGAACGCTGTGTTGCTGTGCGGAGAGCAAATCCCATTGTTGACGATAGCGTTTAAGGTGAATTGTAGAAAGGAATTATTATTGTTGAGATAATAAAGTTACAATATTATTCATTCCACTTTATATAAGCTATTCATGGTTTGAAACTTTCGAGGATATCTGAAAGTTGAAGTTGGATTTATATAAAACAAAGAGGAAGTAGTTGTACGTTACTATCGCAGAGCTTTTTGGCCCCGAAATTCACTTCCATTTCATTGTCTACTAGACAGAACAACAGCCAAGTTGTCAGTTTTGTACAAATATATTTGAAATTGAAAGTACTCCAAACTACATTATTTTTAACGTAAGAAAAATTATTCGGCCACCGGCAGCTTTGAACAATAATGGTAGTATGACATTACAAGAACTGACATTCTTCAAAAGCATGTGATACGGAACCTGTAAAATGTACATGTGGCAACACAGACCACGTGGGTGGGTGCAGTCTTCTCGTTTTCCTAACAGATTATTTCTCGTTCCCATTTCCGTAAAACGGTTCCGGTTACGAGTTAGTAGCTAGTCTCTTCGAAAACGTGTGATGCTGTAGTGTGAGCGAAAAATGCTGCGAGGTTGTGAATTTCCTTGTAATTGTTAATTTGTGCGATTATTTAACAATGAATGGAAGTGAAAACACATTATATTTTGGACAATTTAGGAAATTCAGTTTACAAGAACAGATTATTGCTATAGGCCAACCCTAACACTACCTGGTCTTACATGTATGCTAATTTGTAGCATGTTTCTCTCAAGAAGGTGTCATTTTGCGCTGTTAACTTCTTTCCTCCTCTTAAGTAATATGAAGGAGCCGCCACTGCTATCAACCAAACTGAAATAGGGATTAGTGTATTTTTATCAGTAGGCCTATCTCAGAAACTTATTTTTGACGCTTAGCCCCTTTGGAAATAAGTGGGCCTTCAATTGACTTTTGCCATCCTCCATCAATGTTCACACATTCAGGCTGGCGTAGCCAATGTTTTGTGTAATGTATACCTTCGCCTGTTCCACACAGTCCTTCTCCTTGTGCCACTCATGTCATTCAGAGTAGACCTACCTTTTTCGCCGTAACTAGGGTACCCGACAATCCACGGCTCTGAAGACTTTGTTATATTTTTTTCATCAATTTAATAGAACATAAAGAGAGAACATTCTAAAAACTAATCTCTAAAAAGGTTAATTGCAAACAAAGATAACAGCAAACAGTCTGATATTTATATCTCTATGCGAATCAGAACAATTGCATTCATAATTCCAAAATAATAGTTATATCTGTGTAGTTAGAAAGAAAGCCGAGACACGTTGGATCCCCTCCTTGCTGGAATTCTGTACACTTTTTTCCATTATTTCTGCCCGAGATCCTCCGCAAGGGCCCTTAACATTGGGGTCACGTGGCGTAATTACTTCGAAACCGGCGCGAGGGGGTGAGGCAGAGCCCGTTTTTCTAACTGGCTGAATCTCCTTTGTTGCTCGACTCAGTCGCTGCTGCATTTAGCTACGTACACAAAGTGACGTGGTTTACCAGCGCTGTGGAGTGGCTGCTGCCTGCATGTGTATGGACGTCTGTGAAGTGGAAGTTAAATCAGTCTGCCGGTTCGGGATGCCAATCTTGCCGCACGCATCGCTACACTTATTCAATGAGATAAAGTACCTAAAATTGTGCATCTCAACCTGGCGCTTTATGTATAAGCTTATATAGGACTGCGGGGAAAAATCAGAACTGGATAGCGAACTGCGGCATATTTTTTGTTGTGTGCTAACTTTTAAATTCTGTACGATGCAAACGGGAGAATGAAGCCGCTGCCGTGAAGCCCGGGCTTTCATTCGATTCCTGTTAGCCTACCACGTGCGATCGCTGAATTATTTTATTTCATGCCACTGCAGAAGCAGCAGTTATTTTAAACATTTATAGATAGGCTGTGTGGCTACTGGCTAAGGAAAATTCTGGAGTGTTGAGAATATACGAAACATGACACCATAATAATACTAGAGCTCATCCAAACTAATTTTATAACGTTGGGTTCGACACTAAGTACGCCTAAACGACACATAAAAATAAATTAATAATAATAATAATAATAATAATAATAATAATAATAATAATAATAATAATAATAAAGGGACAGAGAAAATAAGAAATGAATCTGTGCTAGAAATAGTGGGTGAAGAAAGAATAGTCTCATGCTCAAACTGACAAGAAGAGAAAAAAAAATTGGCTGGGTCACTGTAAGAAGAAACTGTATACTGAAGGCTGCTCTGGAAGGAATGGTGAACGAGAGAAGAGTTCCAGGCAGACTAAAATATCAGATGATAGACGACATTCAGATAGGCCTATAGCTATAATCGTAGGCTATGCAGCTACAGACAGAATATGAGTAGGTCTACTAGAAATTAAAATACGCCTAAAGAAATTCCCAGGAATTAAGTTCCAGGGAGAATGGACAACTGGAATTTTAATAGACTACGAGTAGGCCTAATACTAAAAATGAAGATAAAGAAATTCCCAGGAACTAAGTTACAGGGAGAATGGACAACTGGAATTTTAATAGGCTAGACTACGAGTAGGTTTAGGCCTAATACTAAAAATGAAGATAAAGGAATTTCGAGGAACTAAGTTACATGGAGAATGGAGAACTGGAATTTTAATAGACTACGAGTAGGTTTAGGCCTAATACTAAAAATGAAGATAATGGAATTTCGAGGAACTAAGTTACAGGAAGAATGGGCACCTGGAATTTTAATAGACTACGAGTAGGTTTAGGCCTAATACTAAAAATGAAGATAATGGAATTTCGAGGAACTAAGTTACAGGAAGAATGGGCACCTGGAATTTTAATAGACTACGAGTAGGTTTAGGCCTAATACTAAAAATGAAGATAATGGAATTTCGAGGAACTAAGTTACAGGAAGAATGGGCACCTGGAATTTTAATAGACTACGAGTAGGTTTAGGCCTAATACTAAAAATGAAGATAATGAAATTTCGAGGAACTAAGTTACAGGAAGAATGGGCACCTGGAATTTTAATAGACTACGAGTAGGTTTAGGCCTAATACTAAAAATGAAGATAATGGAATTTCGAGGAACTAAGTTACAGGAAGAATGGGCACCTGGAATTTTAATAGACTACGAGTAGGTTTAGGCCTAATACTAAAAATGAAGATAATGGAATTCGAGAAACTAAGTTACAGGAGAATGGGCACCTGGAATTTTAATAGACTACGAGTAGGTTTAGGCCTAATAGTAAAAATGAAGATAAAGAAATTCCGAGGAACTAAGTTACAGGAGAATGGGCACCTGGAATTTTAATAGACTACGAGTAGGTTTAGGCCTAATAGTAAAAATGAAGATAAAGAAATTCCGAGGAACTAAGTTACAGGAGAATGGGCACCTGGAATTTTAATAGACTACGAGTAGGTTTAGGCCTAATACTAAAAATGAAGATAAAGAAATTCCGAGGAACTAAGTTACAGGAAGAATGGGCACCTGGAATTTTAATAGACTACGAGTAGGTTTAGGCCTAATACTAAAAATGAAGATAATGAAATTTCGAGGAACTAAGTTACAGGAAGAATGGGCACCTGGAACTACGAGTAGGTTTAGGCCTAATAGTAAAAATGAAGATAAAGAATGGGTTACAGGAGAATGGGCACCTGGAATTTTAATAGACTACGAGTAGGTTTAGGCCTAATACTAAAAATGAAGATAAAGAAATTCCGAGGAACTAAGTTACAGGGAGAATGGGCACCTGGAATTTTAATAGACTACGAGTAGGTTTAGGCCTAATAGTAAAAAGAAGATAAAGAAATGAAGATAAATGGGCACCTGGAATTTTAATAGACTACGAGTAGGTTTAGGCCTAATACTAAAAATGAAGTTCGAGGAACTAAGTTACAGGAGAATGGGCACCTGGAATTTTAATAGACTACGAGTAGGTTTAGGCCTAATACTAAAAATGAAGATAAAGAAATTCCGAGGAACTAAGTTACAGGAAGAATGGGCACCTGGAATTTTAATAGACTACGAGTAGGTTTAGGCCTAATACTAAAAATGAAGATAAAGAAATTCCGAGGAACTAAGTTACAGGAAGAATGGGCACCTGGAATTTTAATAGACTACGAGTAGGTTTAGGCCTAATACTAAAAATGAAGATAATGAAATTCCGAGGAACTAAGTTACAGGAAGAATGGGCACCTGGAATTTTAATAGACTACGAGTAGGTTTAGGCCTAATACTAAAAATGAAGATAATGAAATTCCGAGGAACTAAGTTACAGGAGAATGGGCACCTGGAATTTTAATAGACTACGAGTAGGTTTAGGCCTAATACTAAAAATGAAGATAAAGAAATTCCGAGGAACTAAGTTACAGGAAGAATGGGCACCTGGAATTTTAATAGACTACGAGTAGGTTTAGGCCTAATACTAAAAATGAAGATAATGAAATTCCGAGGAACTAAGTTACAGGAAGAATGGGCACCTGGAATTTTAATAGACTACGAGTAGGTTTAGGCCTAATACTAAAAATGAAGATAAAGAAATTCCGAGGAACTAAGTTACAGGAAGAATGGGCACCTGGAATTTTAATAGACTACGAGTAGGTTTAGGCCTAATACTAAAAATGAAGATAATGAAATTTCGAGGAACTAAGTTACAGGAAGAATGGGCACCTGGAATTTTAATAGACTACGAGTAGGTTTAGGCCTAATACTAAAAATGAAGATAAAGAAATTCCGAGGAACTAAGTTACAGGAAGAATGGGCACCTGGAATTTTAATAGACTACGAGTAGGTTTAGGCCTAATACTAAAAATGAAGATAAAGAAATTCCGAGGAACTAAGTTACAGGAAGAATGGGCACCTGGAATTTTAATAGACTACGAGTAGGTTTAGGCCTAATACTAAAAATGAAGATAAAGAAATTCCGAGGAAAAGTTACAGGAAGAAAGATAAAGACTAAAGGTTTAGGCCTTCTAAAAATGAAGATAAAGAAACTAAGTTACAGGAAGAATGGGCACCTGGAATTTTAATAGACTACGAGTAGGTTTAGGCCTAATACTAAAAATGAAGATAATGAAATTCCGAGGAACTAAGTTACAGGAAGAATGGGCACCTGGAATTTTAATAGACTACGAGTAGGTTTAGGCCTAATACTAAAAATGAAGATAAAGAAATTCCGAGGAACTAAGTTACAGGAAGAATGGGCACCTGGAGAAGGTTTAGGCCTAATAGTAAAAATGAAGATAAAGAAATTCCGAGGAACTAAGTTACAGGAAGAATGGGCACCTGGAATTTTAATAGACGAGTAGGTTTAGGCCTAATACTAAAAATGAAGATAAAAATTCCAATGAACTACAGGAAGTGAGCCTGGAATTTTAATAGACCGAGTAAAATTTAATTAAAATTTATTTAACGACGCTCGTAACTGCAAGGTTTTATATAAAAATGCGTCGCCGGATACAGGGAGAATGGACAACTGGAATTTTGTCCCGCAGAGTTCTTTTACTAAAAATGAAGATAAATCCAATGAACTGACAGTGAGCCTAGCACAGAAGGCCACGGTAAAATTTAATTAACATTTATTTAACGACCATCGTAACTGCAAGGTTATATCAGCGTCGCCGGATGGATCGACATGCCGCAACCATTTGGGCACTTAAATGCCAAGGCCGAGCGCTGGGCACAGAAGGCCAGCGCTGTAAGTCTTACCAACTCGCCAACCAGGCCGACTTGCCTGTAAAAGGAAAGACATTGGACAGAGTGAATAGCTAAGCCCATTGCTCTTTAATTTAGTATTAGAAGACAGGTTTTAGGCCTAATAACTTATTTAAAGGAAAAAGAAAGGGTTATGAAATGGAAATAATTTTTAAGTAGGTCTACTGTAGACGTAGGCTAAATATATTACGCAGATGTTATGTTCATTGCAAACACTGAAGCAAACTTCCCAAGAGAAGGCGTTCAACTGAGGCAGAATTCGTAGAATGCACAATTCTTAATGTAGAGCGAATACTTACTTGATAATTTGCGTATAACTTTATTTTAAGGAATAACTTCAACAAGGGTGATTACGCATAGACTAAATGAAGCAAGTCTGCAAAAATGAGTCATTTGTCTTAATGATTTGTCACATTTTGTAAAATAAATTAAAAAATCGTCAATTTTGTTATTAATTTGTCCACTATAATAATAATAATAATAATAATAATAATAATAATAATAATAATAATAATAATAATAATAATAACAATAATAATAATGATAATAATAGGGCCCTACTATTACTACTACTACTACTACTACTACTACTACTACTACTACTACTACTACTTACTTACTTACAAATGGCTTTTAAGGAACCCGGAGGTTCATTGCCGCCCTCACATAAGCCCGCCATTGGTCCCTATCCTGAGCAAGATTAATCCATTCTCCATCATCATACCCCACCTCCCTCAAATCCATTTTAATATTATCCTCCCATCTACGTCTCGGCCTCCCTAAAGGCCTTTTTTCCCTCCGGTCTCCCAACTAACACTCCATATGCATTTCTGGATTCGCCCATACGTGCTACATGCCCTGCCCATCTCAAACGTCTGGATTTAATGTTCCTAATTATGTCAGGTGAAGAATACAATGCGTGCAGTTCTGTGTTGTGTAACTTTTTCCATTCTCCTGTAACTTCATCCCGCTTAGCCCCAAATATTTTCCTAAGCACCTTATTCTCAAACACCCTTAACCTATGTTCCTCTCTCAGAGTGAGAGTTCAAGTTTCACAACCATAAAGAACAACCGGTAATATAACTGTTTTATAAATTCTAACTTTCAGATTTTTTGACAGCAGACTGGATGATAAGAGCTTCTCAACCGAATAATAACACGCATTTCCCATATTTATTCTGTGTTTAATTTTCTCCCGACTACTACTACTACTACTACTACTACTACTACTACTACTACTACTACTACTACTACTAATAATAATAATAATAATAATAGGGCCCTAGTACTACTACTACTACTACTACTAATAGTAATAATAGGGCCCTACTACTACTATTACTACTACTACTACTACTACTACTACTACTACTACTACTACTACTACTACTACTAATAATAATAATAATAATAATAATAATAATAAAATAATAATATAATTAGCCTATAACACGCAGGCCTAGCATAGCACGTATAAGAGCCCACAACATAACAGAGGTCTAGGCGCCGCTCCTGTATCTGTGGCTGCTCATCGCAGCAGCACGGCGCATGTGTTAACAATGAAGATGCGTCGAAGAAATCCGTCCGAAACGAATGGCATTGGCCGCTGTTGAGCCGCTTGGGGGAAAGTAGGAAAGCGTGCTGCAGGCAGTCACTTCCGTCTGTCCGACTATCTGTTCCTTTGTATTGGTGGGCTCATCGCTCAGCCAATGCGCACGCGCCCCGGCGCCTTCTCCGCTCTGATTCGTTCTGAGCGAGGATGAGCTCAGATAAGAGTGTCATCCCCGCCTCTGCCGCGAAACAAAATGGTAGACAGCGACTGAGGCAGCTTGCTCTGTCGTGTAAGAACCCAAGACCGTGGGAGTCGCTTTACGAACTGAACCCAGCTTGTGCATTCTACATTAACAGCCCAGCCAGTAGGCTGGATTTCTATTTTAAAGTAAGCTCAATGGATTTCAGCAGCACTGCGGGCGGGGTGACCAGGAATGGAAACACTCTGATCGCCGGGCCCAAGGTTCGCGGTTTCCAATCCGGCCGTGGGTAATGGAACTTAAGAGTCGTTGCAATCAATAACAAAGCTATGGGCCCCATAGCTTCACAACACCCATAAAGGACTCCGTAACTGGTAAAGGGCTCAGGCAAAATTCGTCACCTATATCTCGGTCAAACCGAATACGGAAGCGAATAATCTCTGAATCTGAAAGCGTTACTCTAGCCTGCTACTGCTGCTGATTAATACAAAACTGCAACCGCTTTTGGCACAAGGTGTTAAGATGACTGAACGAACCTTTCCGAGATGCAACAGATAGGCCAAAATAATTAGTTTAAATTAACAACCCTGTTTTCATTATATTAAATGGACGCATCACATCATTAAACATCAATTTAAAAAAATACATTTCTACATAACCATTTATTCACTTACTCACTTACTGGCTTTTAAGGAACCCGGAGGTTCATTGCCGCCCTCACATAAGCCCTCCATTGTCCCTATCCTGAGTAAGATTAATCCATTCTCTATCATCATATCCCACCTCCCTCAAATCCATTTTAATATTATCTTCCCATCTACGTCTCGGCCTCCCTAAAGGTCTTTTTCCATCCGGCCTCTCAACTAACACTCTATATGCATTTCTGGATTCGCCCATACGTGCTACATGTCCTGCCCATATCGAACGTCTAGATTTAATGTTCATAATTATGTCAGGTGAAGAATACAATGCGTGCAGTTCTGTGTTGTGTAACTTTCTCCATTCTCCAATAATTTCATCCCTCTTAGCCCTAAATATTTTCCTAAGCACCTTATTCTCAAACACCCTTAACCTATGTTCTTCTCTCAAAGTGAGAGTCCAAGTTTCACAGCCATAAAGAACAACCGGTAATATAACTGTTTTATAAATTCTAACTTTCAGATTTTTTGACAGCAGACTGGATGATAAAAGCTTCTCAACCGAATAATAACACGCATTTCCCATATTTATTCTGTGTTTAATATCATTTATATTTGTTACTGTTAGTCCAAGACATTTGAACTTCTCCACCAATTTATTCACTTGAATGTCTTAAGCAGGGTTAGGATTTTTAGGGGCAATATGATTGGGAATAAGGTGCTAAAGTAAGACAAAAAGGTGCTGATTTACAAAACTATTTATGCAAATGCTCTTTCTCCTATTCTACCTCATTGAAATAAACTCATTCGAAACTAAGTAGGCCTACATCTGTAATAATAATAATAGACTACAGGCTATTATTCAGAATTCGATAGATTAACTTACATAGACGACAGTATCATTTACTACACGAAACAATGCATCGTGTTGCAGTTTCATGAGTTTCGATGAAATAGCCTAAGCTTAGCCTATATTTGAATTCCTGAGTCAGGATCAAAAATCATCGAAATGCTGCTGACACTGCGTCCACACTCGTAATAACATGAAATTAGGTGCTATTCCGATACGAGTTTGCAGGGTAACAGGCCTTATGGTAGCCTAATTCTATTTATTGTGTAATAGCCTAGGCCAGCTTTTCTCAAACTTTTTTGAAGTGGGGACCACTTTTTAAAGTCAGAACAGTTCCGCGGACCACCTTACTCTTGTTCCCTTCGAAAGCAAATTAATCATTTTCGTAGCATATTTTAATACCAGAATACTTATATTTTAAAATTCAATTAAGATTCGGTACTTTGGTCATCTGTTATGAATTCAGGTGGTCCCTGGCTGGGTTACAGGCGCGGCGCCAGATGTGCAGGGAAAAGATGGCGAGAAACACCACATATATAGTGCTTTAAATCCCTGTTTTGTTGCTGAGAGTAGAGTGGGAAGTCGATAGACGGGTAGGGTAATAAATTTCATAAAATGTCAGTACTGGGAGAAAAAGTCGAATTCGATTGCCATGTGTTATTTCCAAACTCTGAGATTTTAAGCTACAGTGTGATACGCAGTTCGAATTTTATTTTTTCTTCTGTCGTTTTTGAAGGACCACAAGGACAGACCTCGAGGACCACAGGTGGTCCGCGGACCATAGTTTGAGAATCACTGTCCTAGTCTAATAAGGCAGTGTCAGCATTTTAACAAACATGGAAAAAGAAGACGGGGCCTGTGAGGAATTAAAATTACGAAGAACAAAAGCTTTCTAATCTGGAAGAATTTGCACTTCTTTGTTCGTAGTCCCGTCGCTCTAATTTCCGGCAGGCAATCGCGTTGCAGGTCGGCTACATTTAAACGTATCCATCTTGTGATTCGCTGATGAAGACGTTATTCATTTCTTAAGGCTCGATAAATACTCAATATAATCGCCCGCCATTTTGGCTCTTTCGTTGGCGTTCGCAGAAAGCACACGAAGACGTTATTTTCCGCTCAATTATTTGCTGAATTACAGTGCGTTTGATTTATTATCATAGGAGCTACGACATGATAATGTTTAACGGTGTGGCAAATAGATTCCTCGTATGGTAGCTCGGCAATGAAAGAACAAAAATGGCGAACGATACTACCTACCTAGACTTTATAGGGCCTTGAGTTCCTAAGACGTAAGCAAAGAGGAGGAGTCACACCGGGAATAACAGCGTCGTGAATTAGTTAGCCTAATTGTTTTTTTTGAGTTGAACTGCGAGTTTAAGAACGTAAGACAATCGGGACCCCTTGAACGAATTACAAAGGACACGCGACACAAGTTGAAAATATCAAATAGGCACAAGGCTAGCCTATCGTGTGGCAGTCCTGGTCCACGTCCGCTTCATATTACGGTAAAAGGACCCACTTCACATCCCCAGGCGGGCCTACAGACGTCATGGAAGCAGGCATTTCCAAGTTACTGTTCAGATCTGCCGTACGAGTATTTAGCACGTTGCAGACGCATGTTTGTGCTGGCGATTAACTATCGCCTTCTTCCGATATTCTAATCTCAGCCCATATTCTGTTTCGAAGCGTTATCTTTGATAATTCAAGTATTTAAATATTAAGAGTAACAGAATACGACTGACCTTATGAATGCATATAAATGCATGTTGGAGTGTTACTTAAAACAGAGAAGCACAATAACTCGGGACTTGCAGATAACCTGCCGGTTAATTACAGCCTGCTTATCTCTCGGCAGCAGTCGAGCGTGTGATTAAAATTCTACATTAGCCTAATAACCTATAAGTTACGATTAGAAGTGGGATAAACGAATATTAGGAGTGCTGGAGGAAGTTAATGTCTTCACTTAACATTGAGAATGTTTGTACAAAGTAACTCCCATCATTAATGCAAAGACAGCATAGGCATATCCTTTATATGAGCTATTCCATCTCAAATCGACCGAAATATAGAGAAAATTGACCTTACAAATACAATGAAACTTTTTTTCTACGTAGAGAACTGTGATACAATGCTTTGTGTAAATTAATAATTATAAGACCTAATGAGAATATTTAGCCTTAATTGTATAAGGTTAATATCATGCTGTGTCTTTCCTTGTTTTATATACACACGAGAACCTAGCATCAGTGTTCAGCTTTACCATGTACAGTTTACCTCAAGAGGCACGCTTACTTGTAAATGCCAGCACGTGCATTACTTACTATATCATTAATTGTTAGATCAAATATCACCTAATTTAAAATTGTTTGCATCTCATGCACCTGATGATGACTTTTTAAAGTCGAAAATATTAGTGACTTTGTAATAAATATTGTGATGTAACAGATTATCTGACCTCACAAACTGAAAAGTGTATTTGACTGAAAATTTATTATATATAATTATTAATTGCATTCACACTTTTCTGAACCAACATGTCTTAAAAAAATGCTTTGTGTAAAGTTTGAGGCATCAGAACTTTATAGTGTTTAAATTAATAATAAACTTATTTAAATTTATCGTATTTTAATAAAATTAGCAACTCTAAACTTTCACCCAATGATCAAAATCATGGTTTATTTTGATGCTGAGAAATTAAAGTTTATATTGACATATAAACAGATTTTCTTACTTTTTATAGAAATGGAAAAATTTAGATTTTTCCTCATTAAGGCGGCTTTGTCACCGAAAAAATATTTTAAAAATATAGGCCTATAGTTAGATTCCGCTTTGAAAGTACAAATAAACATATATTTTTACTGATGGTATGTTGATAAGAAATTATTGAAAATATCAAATAAAGAAAATAAATAGTACGCGTGTGAAGTAACCAGCTGACTATGAGACGGGAGCTAGCCAAGACAAGCAAGGCCAGGAGACAAACACGTGATGTGTCGTCTAGCAGCGCATGGCTGTGCCAGCTTTATCACAGGTTTTCATAAACATAGGAGTAAAATTACGCCCAACGCTCGCTTATTTTCAGCTCTCGGCCAGTGCGTGCGGTACTGCGCCGTTCAAGTCTAGGCGTGTGAAAATAATTTATTTAATACCCTCGAAACTTATTGCCGTGACACTAAGCAAACAATGTCGAATCCCTCTTAATAATGCAAGGTTTTTCCTCAATATTTTTTTACATTGTTACAAATGGCCAAAAAGCCTAAAATCAGATTATCTGTCTCTCTGTGTACAATAAAAATAAGGATTACTTCTTAACATAACCTACCAAATGTCAGCTTCAAAATAAGCTCTCGTTCAATGTTCTGCAGTAAATGGTTCCAGAGTTCTGAGAGCTGAAAGAGGCTTGTTTTTATAAAATACGCTAAATTTGTCGCTCAATAATACGAAAACCGGTTGACTTTCGATAGTAGGTATATTTTTGAAAATGCACTCTCCTCAGCACCTTGTATAAGTAGGGAAAAAATTAGAGTATAAAAAATGCGAGGTTTTTTACTGATCGATTTCATATGGAATAGCCCATATGGTCGTCTTTCTCTTCTGTAGGGGCGTGAGCATTTATAACTACGATATCGCACCATCTACCCTTAAGTACTAAATATGATAACCTGTCACTGATAAATTCGACCTTTTTTACTGCTGATTTTATTCTTTTATGAACAAAGAATCCTGTTCCTCATTGGTGATCAAGACATTACTGTAGTAGACATTAAATCTTTAGACTTGGGCCTACTGACCGCTGACCCTTTATTGTTCTTCTTTCTACTATCACCACTCCCGTATTCTGAAAACATTTCTTTACGATATAGGCCTATAGTGATACGGAAAGCTTCGTAGACATATTAGGCTATGATACATCTAAATTATTTTATTTAATCTCAATTCGTGCACTAAAAGAAAAGAAAAGAAAATTGCTGCAGTCGATTTTTTTAAGGAATTTTAATGAACTGTTGCTGTGACACTTAGGCCCTGCGGACGAAATAAATCGTAAATATTTGAATTTGTTAAAGTGTAGGATAAAAATTCTAGGCCCTATGCAGACAGCTGATACCGGGCTTGTTCTGTACAAGTGGGCCTGAGTGTTACTGAGGGATGAGGTTCTAAAAAAAGCGAGTCCTCTATATAAAGTGAAGATGAAGGCGATGTCAACTTAAGTTGAAATCAGATCTCACCAACTTATTCCAACTAAAATTTGAACCCAAGACCAATAAATGCGCTAGCCAGTAATCCACAGTTTTGGATTTATACTGAAAGTCTTCTTTCAGTCGAAGTTTAATTTTGTGTTGCGTTGTAAGTCAAAAAGATCCAAATAATCTCTGGACTCGATGTCCAAACCTCGTTAGGTGAATAAACTCCCAACTGGCAAATAGTAGGCCTATTTTTTTATTACAACGCAAAATCGGGTTTGGTCAAATTTCTGTTTTGAAGCTTTTCCAGATCTGACACATTGTTTAAGTCTACATACACGTGATGACTTGAATCAGGCTAAGTTGAAGTTTGTCACTATATAAGCAACATGTAGCCTATGTTTCGATTGGGTACGTGGTCATGTAGGGAACACAGGAAACGAAAGAGCAGATCATCTAGCCAAGATGGCCGCAAATTCGGAAACAGAACACACATACACTAAACAACCCCTCTCTTATGTAAAAATGCAAATGAAGGTGGACATCTTAAATGACTTTAATGCAATGTGGTTAAATAGTACAAATGGTCAAATCACTATATTTTCCCACAGTTAAAGATAGATTAACCGTAAAGAATTATGAACCTTCATACATATCCACGCAATTCATGACTGGGCACGGAAAATTTAATTCATAGCCTATTTTGAACGTTTCAAAATTGACAACCCAAACGGCCCTTCATGTTCCTGTCAACACCCCACACAAGCAGTCGACCACCTGTTATTCGATTGTCTTCTACAAGAACGCAAGAGATACCGGCTAGGAACCCATCTTAGCATGTGCGACACAGCTTTCTCACCACCAATAACAAAAGTTCTTCTGAAGCAATGTTGCTTAAAGGAATTTCACAGATTTATTACAGATGTGTTTAAGAACTTGTAGAAAATAACAGTATTTAGTAACAGTGTCCTATTTAATCTTTTGGAGCCAAATTTGTAACTTTTAAAAGTATGGATATTATGTTGAAGTGTATGTGTTGTAGAGGATGCTTGATTTGTTGTGTATGTGAGTCATAGTTATGGGATGCTTGATTGTGTTTGTGTGACTATTGTGTATTAATTTATTATGTATGTTACGGAAAGTTGAATAATTGTGTTATAGAGAACGGCTATAAGAAATGTTATATTTATGTGTTGTAACTGTTTTCTGTATGTCTCAAATTGATGCCTGATGTTTGATTTGCAATCGCAATGTTTAAATTACGATTGTTTATGTTTTGTTTACATTGTGTAAGCTAATTGATTTTTCTTTTCAATTTGTTTTTATGCTTAGGCCTATTTTTTTGTGTAAAACTATAGGCCTAGCCCTAGCATACATATGTAAAATAGGGCTACCCCCATTGGAGATACAATAATAAGTTGAATCATAACGTCACATTGGGGACATTCCATATTTCATGTGAAACTCGAACCCGCGACTGCGGCTTAATCTGAAGTTCTGGATAGCTTCCTTAGTGCGTTGACTCCATATTATAATATTTGTTGGCTTTGTGGAAGTCGCCCACCTTCGTTTCAATGCGATATTCTATTCTAAAACAATGTTGTTCCGTCATAAACCAGGTAAGCTAATAACTGTAGTAGACCAAACAGTTCGAAGTGCATCTTTATCTTTGAGCAGCACAAAGCAACGCAGAGCAGCCCAGCTCTGTGCTCGCAGTTCTGTATGAAGACGAAAGAGGTGGAAGGATGAGAATGAAAAGAAGCGAGTGGATGTGACAGCGGAGCTCGGCGGCCGGTCGATACGGCAGGGGCAGACTTGACGCATTCATACTGGAGAAAAGACGCGGCGAGGCATATCTGTCATTTGCTAAATATTCGCCAGCTCGTACAGTCCCATTAAATTAATTGCATTCTTTCATTGTCAACGGCGATACACTAACAACATGCCCACCGACGTTCAACAACTCTTTAAATTAAAAAAAAAAGTTCAAGCTTTGAAAACATTCAGAGCAAAGAGCACAGCAAGCGTACAGGTTCAAGTGTTCAAGATTAGAAATGTAAATGACAAAATATCAGAACTTCCGTACTATGAAGCAAACTAGCGTGAGAGTTGAAATGATTCATTGTGTCCACGTGACCGAGAAATGTCATGTACTGTTCTCCAACCAGGAGATCAACCGTGAAAGGAATGTGCTTACTATTACTTACTTACTGGCTTTTAAGGAACCCGGAGGTTCATTGCCGCCCTCACATAAAATAAATATAATAAATGTAATTACTGTAATTTTGCAACTCTTCACATTCGTAATACTTTTTATCTTACTTTTATATTTTATTATTTTTATCACTTTTAAATCATGTCATTTTATTATCTCATATGTGAAGACTTGCAATTATATATATATATATATATATATGTAAATAAATATTTTTGTAATCTATACGTGTATTTTAAGTAAGTGACAATCAAGGCAGTCATATAGAATGTCAATGTGTATCACAGCAATGTTGGTTTTTAATATGTCTCATTTTGCATGCTACTAAATATGTTTTGTATTTGTAGATATTATGTAGAGAGCACTGATATTGCTGAAATGTACTTGGTATCTGATGATGTTGGCGTAGACCAACGAAAACGTTCATACGTCCTTTAAATATGTAATGTAAAGGTGTAGCACCTTAAACATATGCTGTGAAGTCAGTGACTGAAATAAATACTTTTAAGATAACCTGGTAGAGATAAGGCCATCAGGTCTTCTCTGCCCCTCTACCAGGGGATTACAACTATAATATGAAGAATAAAATTACAATTAATATTAAATTTACAATTACAATTACAATAAAAATTGAAGTACGGCAAGATTACCTGATTAATGAAAACTAGACAATTTATCTTTGAAGTTAAGAACAAAGAATATTTTTGTATTTACTGAATTACAAATTAAACCTAGAATAACCAAATGCTATAGTGAAATGTTATGTTTTATTTAACGACGCTCGCAACTGCAGAGGTTATATCAGCGTCGCCGGATGTGCCGGAATTTTGTCCCGCAGGAGTTCTTTTACATGCCAGTAAATCTACTGACATGAGCCTGTCGCATTTAAGCACACTTAAATGCCATCGACCTGGCCCGGGATCGAACCCGCAACCTTGGGCATAGAAGGCCAGCGCTATACCAACTCGCCAACCAGGTCGACTGCTATAGTGATGAACTTACCATATATTGAGATATTTTGTGGTAGATTAAGAGAACTATTTACAAGAAACCATGTCTGAACGAGTCTCAATTACTGACCAAGTGCCTAGTAAGTTTGCGTTTGAATTCAATTTTATTTCGACAGTCCCTGATGCTAGCAGGTAACGAATTCTAGAGTCTTGCCAGGGCTGTTGTGAAAGAGGATGAGTATGAGGAGGTGCGATGGGATGGTATTGTTAGTATTGTTTCATGGTAGGTCATGGAAGGTAAGTCTACATAGGCATACATTGAATACGCTAAATTATTATTAGAACGAAATACTGCACCGACAAATTAATATGAAAAAGAGTAGCCTAGGCCCTATTTACATAAAAATTTAAGTTGTGTTGCTCTTTTAGACCAATCTTTTGTATTTTCTTTTCACGCACTTAAAAATATCCAGTTGGAAGCTAAAAAGTAATATTATTATTCCTTGTAAAATGTGTAGTTACTGTAAGTTACGTTTTAAGGGAGCAAAAGAGAGGTGATGTGTACGACTATAAGAATGGAAGATGACTGTAACGACGAAGAGAAATATTCATATCACGAGTAACGACTTAAAAAAAACTGCATTCGATATTATGTTAAGTTAATTATCCAATTAACAATAGATTTAGACATTATTCATTAACCTTGTTTTGAAGGATAGGCCTAGATGTAATGTGGTATAAAACAAGCGCTTGTCATTTTTATTTTGATATTTCAATGTGAACACGTTTAATGTGATAATACTATTATTTTCAAAATAATCACGGTAAATGGTTAACATTTTTTTAGAAATTTATTATACTGTATTATGCATAAAGTAGGCCTAAAGGAATCTGTGTTGTCATGCATTATTTGTAGAAAGAATGGTTAATGTTATAGGCCAGTGATGTCAAAGCAAGCGCATTTTTCTGACCTTGACGTCGTGCGCGGGCATCAAGCGCTAAGTATGGAAGGAGCAAGGGTTGTGTATATGAATAAGCAGCCTGTTGGATTAAGAAAACAGTGGTGCACAAACATCAAACGGAACGTGAAATGTTATGTCGTTATTTTTATATGGCTTCTTTCTGTTTGATATTATCTATATTGTCTGTAAAACAAAGTACTAGCACCAGTTTCTTAATATTGCAGTTAATAACATAATAAAGAGTTAAGAAGGAATATTCATATAACTTTCATAGTAATAAAACTATACTATATTAAGTGAATGAAACATCATTCATAATGAAAGTGACATCCTAACGAAATAGATTGAGTATGACATGATAAGTTGGAATTGATACTGATGGTATCTTTAGCCTTAAAGAAGTAATCAATAAACTAATCAAAACAATATTACAGTACAAAGCAAAGTTACCTAGGTATATGTTTTAACTGTAACTAATATTACATAACAAAACCCTTATCGCATTATGCTTTTAAGGTGATATTGGTGCGCAACTTCCTATCACCAGAATATTAAATTATTTTCTGGAAATCTGCTGAAGCTATAGACCTGACGTTTTTACAACACACGGGCATATATCTTTGTTTATGATGTAACAGTAGTTTCTTTGTTAATTCATTTTCTTACAAACATTTTCCATTTGCGAATATTTTCAAAATTTTCAATACGTATCTTCAGTAATACGTATTTACGATATATTTAATTTACGAAAACATTGTATCAGTACCTGTAAGGCTACTAAATAAACATATGTGAAAATTTCACCTTTCTGTAAAAAGTTGAGAAAATACTGCGTTTGAATAAAAAGGAAACTCGTGAAAAATGAGCATTAAAATTGAAACTTAAATTCTTATAATGCACTTATACTTCTCAGACAAATCTAAAAATTAATATGAGCACAGTTTTAATAAGTTCTCTTCCCTTTATCTATTGAATCAGTGCTGGCCATCCCTGAATATAGCTCGACCAAGCGGCATATACTACCTCTCTCGTCTGTCTCTTTCCTTTCTGCTGTAAAGCGCTCAGGCTCTCCTGATCTCTAAAGCGCGCGCTTGCCCATATGGCATCAGTTGACATGACTGTTATAGGCCTACAAGCAAATCTTTTGAAGTAGTAATAGATCAGTTGATAGAAGAGGTACGAAAGAAGGAGGCTATGTCGTCCTTCGAGACGGGGTCGGAGTTCTTTGCCTCGAGTTCGAGCTATGAATGGAGAGACCGTAAGAACCACGGGCAGGCTTAGTCGGCTTGAAACCCGCGGTCTGTCCGTGCATTTCCAGTCATGAACTGTTTAATGGGCAAGATAACGCCGAGCCTCCACACATGTGAGGCATCAATCACAACCTTATTCCTCACTCACTGCACTTCGCACACCAGAGTACAGACGGATAAGTTGCGCCGGCATTTACACAGTGACGCCAAAAATCAGAGGGAGATCTGTTATTAATTTAGTAGCCAACTATAATGACTGTCGTGGCACCAGCCAGCGAATCAGTGGAGATCGATAATGATTAACAGATAGGTCAGTTCCAAGCCATGTATTGTGGGTCCCTATCACCACGGCATGGCGCGTCCTCAGGTTGCGGATAGAGGAGACGGCCTCCAGATATGGAGGGTAGCTGCGAATATATTGAATAAGCAGTCGTGGACAGCCGATAAGGGGTGGTCCTCCAGCTTGGGGGTTGGGCGAAGGGCTAACAACCCATCACCGTAAAAAACAGCTTGTTAAGTATCCCTATAATAAGCCTCGGAATAGGACTGATTCTCTGGCACGACCACAGATGACGTGAATATGTTAGGAGAAAATACACAAAAGATTAGGGAAAACACGGAAATTTTACTTGAAGCAAGTAGAGCGATCGGTTTGGAAGTAAATCCCGAAAAGACAAAGTATATGATTATGTCTCGTGACCAGAATATTGTACGAAATGGAAATATAAAAATTGGAGATTTATCCTTCGAAGAGGTGGAAAAATTCAAATATCTTGGAGCAACAGTAACAAATATAAATGACACTCGGGAGGAAATTAAACGCAGAATAAATATGGGAAATGCGTGTTATTATTCGGTTGAGAAGCTCTTATCATCCAGTCTGCTGTCCAAAAATCTGAAAGTTAGAATTTACAAAACGTTATATTACCGGTTCTTCTGTATGGTTGTGAAACTTGGACTCTCACTCTGAGAGAGGAACATAGGTTCAGGGTGTTTGAGAATAAGGTGCTTAGGATAATATTTGGGGCTAAGCGGGATGAAGTTACAGGAGAATGGAGAAAGTTACACAACACAGAACTGCACGCATTGTATTCTTCACCTGACATAATTAGGAACATTAAATCCAGACGTTTGAGATGGGCAGGGCATGTAGCACGTATGGGCGAATCCAGAAATGCATATAGAATGTTAGTTGGGAGACCGGAGGAAAAAGACCTTTAGGGAGGCCGAGACGTAGATGGGAGGATAATATTAAAATGGATTTGAGGGAGGTGGGGTATGATGATAGAGACTGGATTAATCTTGCACAGGATAGGGACCGCTGGCGGGCTTATGTGAGGGCGGCAATGAACCTTCGGGTTCCTTAAAAGCCATTTGTAAGTAAGTAAGTAAGGTCAGTTCCAAGATGGCTACATTATTGTGATTTAATTGAAATGTATCAACTACCCAAACTATCGCAACAACAAGCCTGCAGACACTTGAATAGTTTCCACACAGAGCAGAGCACCTAATTTTCGAAACATCCGCTATTCTACAGCTTTGCTGTTGGACAATGCTCAGGATCATCCTTCAGGAGCAAAGTTTAATTTTTAATCGTAATTCCAGTCTCTCTCTCTACCGGTTTATGCTATCACACACTATAGGCCTACTCTATGAGTATAAGCTTTCGAGTCACTTACCTACAGTTTTGCAGTTGCAGTCTTCATGACGGTGCCAGATTAAGTTCACTCAGCGTTTGGTTGCCTCTGCGAGTTGCATCCAGGCACAGCAATGTAGCAGCAGAACATCTGGATAGACGAGAAAGAAATCCAATTTATGAAAGGATCAAGTGAGAGGGATCAAGAGAGAAAAGAAGTTCAAATCTCCACTTTCGCGTGACTCCTGCTACTGCACGTCGCGCCAAAAATGGTTTAAACATAGGCCTATAAATCCTTTTATTATAGATGGACCTACCGAAAGACAGATTCTAACAACAAAGACATCCGTTTGACCTTTGTGAAAAACGGCTAAAATGCTAAGGTTCATACCGCCCTTTTTCAACGTGGCATAGGATAGGAATTGTATTGTATAGGCCAGTGATGTCAACTGATGCCCATAGGTGCAAGCGCGCGCTTTAGAGCCCAGGAGAGCCTGACCGCTTTACAGCGGAAAAGAAAGAGATGGACGAAAGAGGTGGTATATGCCGCTTGGTCCAGTTATACACAGGGATGGCCAGCACTGATTCAATAGATAAAGGAAGACAACTTATTAAAACTGTATCCATGTTAATTTTTTAGATTTGCCTGAGAAGTATAAGTCATTATAAGAATGTAAGTTTTAATTTTAATGTTAATTTTTCATAAGTTTGCTTTTTTATTCAAAAGGAATATTTTCTCAACTTTTTTACAGAAAGTAGCCTTACAGGCACTAAAATAATGTTTTCGTAAATCTAATATATCGTAAATACGTACAACTGATGATAGTGTATTAAAATGTTTGAAAATATTCGCATGGAAATTGTTTGTAAGGAAATGAATTAACAAAGCAAATATTGTTACATCACAAACAAAAGATATGTGCCTGTGTGTTGGTGAAACGTCAGCTCTATAGATTCAGCAGATTTCGAAATAATTTAATATTATGATAACAGAAAGTTCTGCACCAATATCACCTAAAAGCATAATGCGATAAGAGTTTTATTAAGTCATATTAGTTACAGTTAAAACATATACCTAGACAACTTTGCTTTGTACTATAATATTGTTTTGATTACTTTTATAAGGCTAAAGATACCATCAATATCAATTTCAACTAATCATGTCATATTCAGTGTCTTTCTTTGGGATAACACTTTCTTTATGAATGATGTGTTTAATTCACTTAGTACAGTATAGTTGTAGTTATTATGGAATTTGTGTGAATATTTCTTTTTACTCTTCATTATGTTATTAGGCCTAACGTTTAAAACACAACTACAAGATTAGGCTAAGAAATAGGTGTTAGTACTTTTGTTTTACAAACAATACAGAAAATAATAAACAGAAAGAAGCCATATAAAAATAACGACATAAAATTTCACGTTCCGTTTGAAGTTTGTGCACCACTGTTTGCTTAATCCAACAGGCTGCTTATTCCTCCTAGCATACCTAGCGCTTGATGCCCGCGCACGACGTAAAGGTCAGAAAAATGCGCTTGCTTTGATATCACTGGTATAGGCCTAGACAAATTACAAGTATCTTCCTAACTGATGTCTAACTCACTGTACAAATAGATAAACCGTAGACTTAGGCTACCTCTGAATAATTCCTTTTCAGACTTGTTCTGATCGAGTAGGCCTACAGCATCTTGCCGGCCGTGTTTTTAAGATTGTTTAATAGATGCGAAGAAAGAATGAGCGTGCTGTGCAGAGAAGAGCGAAGAGGTTAGGATTCGTATCGATTGCGTGAAACTAACACAACTCGATGCTCACTTAGGCAGCTCGTTTGAGACCGCGTCTTATTATAATGCAGAATTCTTCGTTGCGGAATTTTTTTCCCTTGATACGAGTTCAATGCGAGTCGGCTATCAATCAAGAGATGCCACCCAAATATTTAGTGGAAAATTCAAATATTAAATCTGTAGATATTCTCCTCCACACATCAACACAAACACACATTAACATAAAACTTTGTGTACGTAATCAAAAGATAGGCCTATCCATAGACTTTTCAATATGAATGTCGAAATTAGCAGTCTGTTACAAATAATGCTCAAACTGCTGAAGCATGAAACATTAAGCGTGTCATTGGACGACAATTATCACCCCTCAGCTTCTTTCAGATGGTGATGTGATTGTTATATTTAGTCTATCGCAATAAGGTATATCGAAGTTTAAATTCACTGTAGGTCATTCGTTATCTCGTAAAACCAAATACTAGTGTGTGCCGTAGCTCATAGCAAGAGCCTTATGGTGGGGGTAAGCGAGCTAGCTACCTGCAAGTGGAAGTGTAGAGAGGAAGGAAGCTTCCCAGTTCAGTTTTCTCCCCTTACGCGCAGGTAGGTTTCACGAGATACTGAATGGCCTATACTACTCTGATAGGCGAATATTCTGACTACCAAGTTGAATGTTAACGCTATAGATAAACAGACTCTGATCTATGACACTGACTACTTCTTACGAAGCAAGTAGGGTAATACTCAGGATTTGTATGTATGTATGTATGTATGCATATTTTTATTCACACTGGAAATGGGTAAATACACGGTGGCAGTGGTAACTAATTACACCTAATAATGACAATTACAACTCTGATTGAAGTTGTGGTTGATATGTACATCTATTATCCGGTATGGCATAGTTGCGCCCCGCGGTCAATTCGGAGGCCTAGGCATGGCACAGTTGCACCCCGAAGAAATCAGGTAGCAGAATGGACATGGCACAGTTGCGCTCCGAAGAAATCAGGTAGCAGAATGGACATGGCACAGTTGCGCTCCGAAGAAATCAGGTAGCAGAATGGACATGGCACAGTTGCGCTCCGAAGAAATCAGGTAGCAGAATGGACATGGCATAGTTGCGCTCCGAAGAAATCAGGTAGCAGAATGGACATGGCACAGTTGCGGCCCGAAGAAATCAGGTAGCAGAATGGACATGGCATACTTGGGCATAGTACACACGAAAGTGATTGTCATAAGATAAATAAATTACTTAAAAATATTATAGTGGCAGCTGCATTTTTAAGAATGTCTGTCTATTTTACCGCTTCTGAATTCCTCGATCACGTGGTTTAAAAAACGGAGCCTATCGATATCTCTGGGCTATCGATAATCACTGCATAAACAGTAGAAAAACAGTTAATAAAGTACTGCCAACTTCATGGTGTTCATTTTAATGGTAGGCTATCGATAATCACTGCATAAACAGTAGGAAAAACAGTTAATAAAGTACTGTCAACTTCATGGTGTTCATTTTAATGGTAGGCTATCGATAATCACTGCATAAACAGTAGAAAAACAGTTAATAAAGTACTGCCAACTTCATGGTGTTCATTTTAATGGTAGGCTATCAATAATCACTGCATAAACAGTAGAAAAACAGTTAATAAAGTACTGCCAACTTCATGGTGTTCATTTTAATGGTAGGCTATCAATAATCACTGCATAAACAGTAGAAAAACAGTTAATAAAGTACTGCCAACTTCATGGTGTTCATTTTAATGGTAGGCTATCGATAATCACTGCATAAACAGTAGGAAAAACAGTTAATAAAGTACTGCCAACTTCATGGTGTTCATTTTAATGGTAGGCTATCAATAATCACTGCATAAACAGTAGGAAAAACAGTACTGCCAACTTCATGGTGTTCATTTTAATGGTAGGCTATCGATAATCACTGCATAAACAGTAGGAAAAACAGTTAATAAAGTACTGCCTACTTCATGGTGTTCATTTTAATGGTAGGCTATCAATAATCACTGCATAAACAGTAGAAAAACAGTTAATAAAGTACTGCCAACTTCATGGTGTTCATTTTAATGGTAGGCTATCAATAATCACTGCATAAACAGTAGAAAAACAGTTAATAAAGTACTGCCAACTTCATGGTGTTCATTTTAATGGTAGGCTATCAATAATCACTGCATAAACAGTAGAAAAACAGTTAATAAAGTACTGCCAAATTCATGGTGTTCATTTTAATGGTAGGCTATCGATAATCACTGCATATACAGTAAAAAAACATTCAATAAAGTGCTGCCAACTTCATGGCGTTCATTTTAACGTATCGACAATGAATATTAAATCGAATAAGAAATCAATAAGGTTGGTTGATTATGAGGCTCGAGTTTCCGTCGTGTCTTTTTCTCTATCTATTTCATCGGGGCGCAACTATGCCCTGGCCATTTTTTCTACTTGAAGGGAACGGGGCGCAACTATGCCCACAAAACAGGGACCCTTTTTATCTGCTGCATTTTACCTGACAGTGGGGCGCAATCATGCCCTGCCCCTATTATCAGGCAGTAGCCTACATCTCACTTGACGATGTCAGAGGAAGAGCAATTGTTTGTATGCATCTGAAGTCTGACTAGTGGAATATGTAGCTAGTCGACGATGTATGCATTGGGGGAAAGGAACTAGCCACCCTACTCCACTATCTCCTGGCCTGGTTGTCTCATGAGTGATGACTTATTGATGTTGCTTATGACTATGAGGTTCAAACCTGTCTTCTGACAGTTGAATAAACAAGCAACAATTAATAATAAATACAATTATTACTACAATACTATACTTACTGGCTTTTAAGGGACCCGGAGGTTCATTGCCGCCCTCACATAAGCCCGCCATTGGTCCCTATCCTGAGCAAGATTAATCCATTCGCTATCATCATATCCCACCTCCCTCAAATCCATTTTAATATTATCTTCCCATCTACGTCTCGGCCTCCCCAAAGGTCTTTTACCTCCGGCCTCCCAACTAACACTCTATATGCATTTCTGGATTCGCCCATACGTGCTACATACCCTGCCCATCTCATACGTCTGGATTTAATGTTCCTAATTATGTCAGGTGAAGAATACAATGCGTGCAGTTCTGTGTTGTGTAACTTTCTCCATTCTCCTGTAACTTCATCCCTCTTAGCCCGAAATATTTTCCTAAGAACCTTATTCTCAAACACCCTTAACCTATGTTCCTCTCTCAAAGTGACAGTCCAAGTTTCACAACCATAAAGAACAACCGGTAATATAACTGTTTTATAAATTCTAACTTTCAGATTTTTCGACAGCAGACTGGATGATAAAAGCTTCTCAACCGAATAAATAATAATATTAAATATTTGGAGGTCCTTTATAAATAATTCCGTCTCTGCCATTAAAAGAAAAGTATGGTGACCTCTCGAAACAAAAACAATGACGAAAACCTTAAATATAATGCAATCATATGACTACTGATCAGAAAGTAAGACACAAACCTTCAATATGACGGCAATCAAGTGACTATTGCATTACATTCATCAAGATGTGGCCAGGCTGCCTTCGCCCGGCCTACAGACATGTTCCCCGTCCTTCTGCAGCAACAATATTTTATTGGAAAGGACGTTCCAAGCAAAGTCCCTTGTTTATAGATATAAAGAACTACTCATACAAAAGCAGCTTTTGTACGGATATTAGTTCCACACTTTGTCACCGACCACAATGGCGCTACTGTATATATAGCTTATATTATTACTCATACCTCTACTGTAGCCTAGGTCGTAAAATTTCTTAAAAGAAAATTTATATAGTTGGTTGGTAGAGTGAAGTTCAAGAAAATAATACAAAAAGAGAAGAGAGGAAAAAAGAGACCATACCTAGCTAGGCACAGACTATACGAGATCCTTCACGCCTACACTATGTGTAGCCTACCTTTCTTAAATAATATTAATTGTGATTCATATTAAAATTTAAAATTTTGTTCCGTCTACAATATCATTGTAATTGCACGATGTTACAAAACGTTTGTTTCTGTGATGTAAACCGAAATCGACTGTGTAGGCCTACACTATGATGTGGAATGAAGTCAAAAGATTGTGTTGGGTGTGCTTATATTACAGTACGACAAAGTTAGCGACGTTTACGTTTTATCACTTTAACTGTTTTTAATAAATTACATATCGAAACATTAATTTTGTCTTTTGTCATTTTTTATTTTAGAAAAAAATCTTCCATTTCTAAACGATTAGGGAAAAAACGTGTTTCGCACAAAATTCCTGAAAGTGTTCTGCGTGTGATGTGTAGGCCTATTCAAATTCATCTTCTGACCCACATCACGTCAGCAGCTGCAGGATATGGAACATTTAGTTTTTTAAAAGATACAATGTATTTGTAGGCCTACTATTGTTAATGTTACTCATTTCTTTAGATAAGCTTCTTTTTACTTGTGAAATTGAATTTAGCGATTTTTAGCCACTTTTGACATCGTAGATCATGGATGGGTATCATGCTTCACTGACCTTCACAGAGCTTATCGCTCTGAGTGGCATCATATTCACAGTCCCCGTCCCTCCCTCACGCAGCTCCTAGGCGTGGGCAGTTTCATAAGCAATATCAGTGGTGGCATAATGGCATTATCAAAGCGGTGTGTACGCGTTAGAAAACGATTATTTCATGAGAAATGGGAGAAAGAGTTTTTTTGCTGTTTAGAAGGGAGAACATACGATGTATGTTATGCTCGAAAATCCTATTAGGCATTAATAAATTTAATATACAACGACATTACTCCTTATGTCATAAAGAACATGCTGAATTAGAAGGTAAGACAAATTAAATGTTATTTTTCGTACTATTCCGAAGAAAATTTACGATCTTAACATTTGCATACTATACTAAATACGACATTATACCTTAAACACGCTGCATTAAAAGGTACGAGGAATTAAATGTTGTTTGTGCGTATTATTTCCAAAATAAATTTATAAAAAAATATCAAATGTGCGTAGAAAACGAAATATGATGTTATGTTATGTTTTATTTAACGACGCTCGCAACTGCAGAGGTTATATCAGCGTCGCCGGATGTGCCGGAATTTTGTCCCGCAGGAGTTCTTTTACATGCCAGTAAATCTACTGACATGAGCCTGTCACATT
Organism: Periplaneta americana; assembly: GCA_025594305.2. NCBI lineage: Eukaryota > Metazoa > Arthropoda > Insecta > Blattodea > Blattidae > Periplaneta > Periplaneta americana. Next base: position 142,053,883 of record JAJSOF020000019.1, on the reverse strand, counting down.
TAAGCACACTTAAATGCCATCGACCTGGCCCGGGATCGAATCCGCAACCTTGGGCATAGAAGGCCAGCACTATACCAACTTGCCAACCAGGGCGACACGAAATATGATTTTCTGAAATTATTTTAGGTCGAGAACGTGCAAATCTATTAAGCAATCTTGATAAACGCCAGAATATTCAAGAAAATAAATGTAGACAACGTGATGGAATATTATTGGCTAGTTGGATACATTTTTAATTAATAACTGAGAAACGAACACGGGACTGACAAGGGTCTCAGTGAATCCTCACGTTTTCTAGTTCCTCGCAACAGAATTCATCAGCTTCTCGGCCCACACAGATGTATTTGTCACACATTTCCTGGACGAGACTGGTAAGTGCGCTCTCGACATTTTTAATTAGCTTTCGTTACGTGAGGGAAGACGATGGAAAGCGCTGCTGCGTGTTGGCGTGACAACCCGGCCTCACGCGATCGGGCGCTCCGCCGCTATCTGTGCAGATAACGGCAACGTCTTGGGCAAAAACCGGAGGAAAAAGTAAAAGGAGGAGTAAGGGGAAAGTTAAAAGAAAATTATAGACCCGACGATAAGCGACGACAACGCTGATTTCCATGGCAGAAAAGAGAATGTTCATGGGACAAAACACGAAATTCGATGGGAAGAAGAAGGACGGGGTGGCGTGCGGTCATTCCGTGTATTCCGCAACGACCCAATTAAATCTATTTCGAGCAATAACCACATACGGGTAGTCTGGGAACAAAGCACCCAGGTTGTTTAAGGCAAGCCACTTCGAGAGGGTATTTTATTATTGACTGAGATAAGCTAAGTAATCATACCTAACTGCGAAGACCGATCACAGGCATCATCCAATCCAACTATGTAGTCTATAAGAATGAAATTTTTAGCGGTCTTGCATAAAGTGAGAGGAAGGCGGAATGATAGAAGGAAACTGGAGTATCCCGAGAAAAATCTCTATCTAACGTCTGCATTTTCCATCACAAATTCCATCACGACTAAATGATGGAATGAAATAGAACAACCCAATACCTTGAATTGAATTGTTAGAGAATTTGATCAAGGTAACAAATGTATTGGTATTTTCCTGGACTGAAGCCGGATGGTCTATGGCGAGTCCTTGGCATCAACCCTTTGATTTGATTACCCCCTTTGATTTGATTACCTGGTTGGGTTTTCCGAGGTTTCCCCACCGAAAAGGCAAATGCCGGGTAATATTTTGGCGAATCCTCGGACCTCATCTCATCTCACTACATCTCGCCAAAATGTAAAAAAATTGTACAAAATTGTAAAAATTGTAGAAAATTACTAAATTGTAAAACTATAAAAATTTGTAAAAATTGTAATTGTAATATTATAAAATGTTGACATGTTCCACATCTTAAAGCTTCATTGCCCATGTAAGATCTATGGAATAAAATAAATGAATGAAATTAATGAATGAATAAGAAAAGCATTTGATACAGTGAAACATGACATCTTAATTGAGAAATTAGACTTATTAGGAATCAAAGGTAATGCTCTAAATTTAATAAAATCGTATCTTAACGACAGAATTCAAAAAGCGAAAATTGACAATTATTCAAGTGAACCTTCAATTATTAATATAGGTGTTCCCAAGGCACGATTCTAGGCCCTATTCTATTTTTAATATATATTAATAACTTATTAAAAATTGACTTACAACAATACAATGATGTTCACTATTCTTATGCAGATGACACAGTTTTATTTTTGGTTGAAAAACCTGGTATGATGCATGTAATAACTCAAATAATGGGCTTAAATTAATAAAAAAATGGTTTCACATAAATTATCTTCCTATCAACGAAAATAAAACAATTATTCCATTCTCATTATCTGAAAAATGTAACAAACCTCCTACATCTACATTAAGTATTAAATTACATAATTCTGATCGTTGTCTTATACAGTGTAAATGTCCGATTATTAAAGAGTCCTCTGAAGTTAAGTATTTAGGCATAATTTTCGATAATCATTTAAAATGGAACCAACACATTAATTACCTTCGTAATAAATTACGTAAAGTAGTATATTATTCTGTTTTATTGAGGAATTACTTGTCAATAAGTTTATTACGCACAATATATTTAACTTTATTTCAATCGGCAATTATGTATGGAATTGTAGGATGGGGTAGCTCATTTAAATCCAATTTTAATCCACTTTATTTATTACAGAAGGAAATAATTAAAATATATTTTCATAAGCCTATTGATTTTCCATCTCAAAATTTGTTTTTAGACTTTAATGTACTTAACGTAAGACAAATTTATTATATTGTATTAATAAAATTCATACATAAATATCGAAATAATTTTGAATTATATTCTCATAGTTATGAAACAGAAGGTATGATTTCTTTAACATTGTTTGAACCAAAATGCAACACTGCTACAGTATTTAATCATAGTAGTAATTTAGGCCCAAGAATATATAACAAATTTATATTTAAATATCCTAATCTTGTCAATTCTAATAGTTCTAGTATTAAATTTAAAAGTTAGGTATGGATTTTATAAAAATTGAAAAATTGTAAATTTAAATTTATATACTATAATTGCACAGTAGACATAAGACAAATTGTATTGTATAATTATTAATTTCTATTCAGGAATCCGCCCCTGAGCACGAGTTCTACTCTTTCAGGGGCGAGCTAAAGTTTTTCTGTATATATTATATTTTATGTTACAATTATTAGCCAAATAATAAATAAATAAATAAATATAGGCTAAAATAAATTATACGAGAATGTGGACATTACAAAAAGCAATGAAACATTAAAACATGATGAAAAGACGTTTGAAAATAAGACAACCAAAGAAATTTACAACGGGAAATTTACCCGGGCCACCTGGTTTCGAACGTTTGGAATGATCAATTTTAACCTTGAGGACGGAATAGGCCGAGAGGTCTAATCCATGAATATATGATGGAGATCTTTCTTTTTGTTTTTGTATCCCGCAACAGAATGCGTAAGTAATAAATAGACCGCATAGCTTGGAGCCCTGATCTTCTAGGGTAAGTATGACTGGAGTGTTCCGTGGCGAGCATATTGATCTTCTTCGCAATAAGGAATTGCACATTTTTATACTGCGAGAAGCTTCTTTCCACGTCGCACGAGGAAGGCCTAAATGAAGCGTAAATAAAAAGTCTCATATTTTCATTTGCGATTTTTTCACCAAATTGCACAACACTGCATAGCCACTATTTTTTGCGTAAGACTGTGGAATTTGTCTCGCACCTAATCAGTCCTTTCGATATCTTCATAATTGAAGGTCTCCCCGGTAAAAGGTTGTAACTTAACATCAGATTTTTGAAATGTGTGATGTAGGTGAAAAAAGGAATTTTAAAGCATTTATAATAATAATAAATTATTGCGTTCAGTGGCTGAATAAACTTGTATCCTTGTTTAATCAAATGGTTGTCATAGTAAATACAGGCCTAATGTAATATGCCCCTGAAATGATTTTCCTTTCTTCTGAAACATGAATTACAGTTTTGTTGGTTACGTCCTTATTCCAGGGAGGCCTTCAATTCTTTCCGATACTTTCTCAATTATTTTAATCTTGTAGGCCAGACGTTTCCAGTTGCTTTACAACTTTGCAGATTGTCGTACATATTTGCTGAAATCAGGGATTTTGCCGTTGTAACAGCAGCTGAATCTTCACCATTTAATGCATGAACGACTAGTGTGACTTTATTGCAATGTTCTGCGTAATACAGGGACATCATTTTATTTTTACTAACATTTTTAATATTAACCTGGCTATCCTTTGTATCAACGCCGTTTGCTACCCCCTTCTACGACTGGAGTTCGATGATACTGGCGTAATATAAAACAAATCACTTTATTAGGTATAGGAGGGAAGAAAAGTAGTTCATCCATTTACGTAAACTAGAAAAAAATCGCGCTTTTGAGTTTGATCATTTTCATTAGGTTTTTGTTTAATCAAAATACAGTATAGTATTAACAATGAGTGCTTTTACTCACGAACTGAGCTGTCCATGCGGACGTATTCATTATGCAGCGTATATTAAGTTATACTGTCTACAGCACATTAGCGTACAATATAGAGAATAAAGTTAAATTGAAAAATAATCATAATATGGATATTTAAACACATTTTTCAAAATGGTGGCCGTTCATTTCGATACAGGCTTCAGTTCTAATGTGCATATTATCGCACTATAGACTATTGTACCTAATCCCACTTACCAGTTTCGTCCTTCGTAACTAGTAACTCATGTTGAAATAATTCTGTACCTACCCTATAAAAGAATACCTTACGTACTGTAAATTCAATCTTCACTTCTGCCTGATCCGAAAAGATAAAATTACTCAGACATACTATTCTACTGTCCGTCCAAGTGGTTATGTCGTAGGGTCGTAGAAAGGGAGGAAATCACGTGACAATTACTTAAACAGGCCCTTTTATTTAAGTTGTTTTAAACAGTTGTATAAAATTACGTAGACGTCCAATTCCTAACAGAAATTAATGTTCTCACAAAAGAGCTAAGACGACAACCCAGCCACTAGCTGGCGAATAAAAGCTGATGGGGGAAACCGGGATACGACGTAGGCAAATGGACGACAGTACCTGTGCGAAAATGATTCAATATTGAAAGCTCTTTCGTCACTGGAAAACGCGAACATATTTTTGGAACGTACTGTTTACTATGACCGTAAGGCTACCATGACTGTATATGCGGTCTTGGATCTGTGTGGAGGACGGTTGAACTTCATTAGTAGAAGGGGTGAGAGTGAAGTACATTAAAAAACTCAGGTACAATAAAAATTGAAGTAAAAATAAAATGATGTCCCTGTATAAGGCAGTTCACTCTAAATGTCTTGCGTTCGAGTCTCAGTAGTCTACTAGGGGGAGAGGGGAGGGCTCTTACGTCATACTGACACCTCCAGAGCACCGTCGTATTAGGGCCCCGACTCACGCGGTCTAGCAGACTAATAAGTACGCTTGTTGTCCCTGCACGCTAATGAATATTATCCAGTAGGCTGCGACTGACGGAATCCCTCCGCCCTCACACCTGCAATTCAGCCGTCCGCGCAGGAGTGGCCTAAGTTCAACTTCTCGCAAAGGCCGGGATTACGATCGACGTTCGTTTGCGTTACGTCACGCTGCGTTCATCTGTTCGTTGAATTTCAGAGGCTGAGTATTATGATCGACGTTCGTGACAACTATCACACTCTGCCGGCCATAATGAGTACTGAAATGCACACGTCAGTTAGACAGCTGTTTATGATAAACATTGAATTTTATGGTAACTTTGTTTGAGGCAAATAAAATAGGTCTATCGGTATTACAAAAATATTTTACGACAGAATAATATAGAATGACGACAATAATAATAATAATAATAATAATAATAATAATAATAATAATAATAATAATAATAATAATAATTTATTTTATTTATTTATAATATTAATGTGCAAAACAACAGCACACGGCCAATTATAGTTTAGCACGATACAAAACAAAACAAAACAACAAATGATGATGAGAATGAATAATAGAAAATGGCAGTGAGATGAAATACAATCAATATAATAGTCAACATTAGTCATTGACCAAATGCAACAAAATAAGTAGCACAAATAATTATTAAAATTAGTACAGTGAGATAATTAAAATAATGGCAATTAAATAAAATGAATTACAAATGAATTAATGAAATCATATAAATAAAGACTAGAATCATATAAGTAGTATTGTAAAGATATGCAAATGACGAGAATAGTATGATACATATCTTAAAAAATGGCATCAATTAATAAAACTGACATAAAAACTCAAAAAGTATATACTACACATTAAATGGATCCAAGTTCAATCCATGCCAATTAGCATATTTAATACATCTGCAGACCAGAGAGAGAGATTTAGGATTCCTATTATAAAACATTTTGTGAAATCTTAAACCATTAGCAGGAATACGAAGACTGATATTGCTTATGAATGATTCACAATCAATATCACCCTTAATGAATTTACAAAAAAAAAAAAATAATAAATAATCAAGATCCTGACGTCTGGTGAACAAACTACCGCAATTGAAATATTTGCAATTAATCTCATAGTTATACTCGGAATATGGTAAAAATCTATAAGAACACAAGGAAATAAATTTTCTTTGAATATTCTATTATGAATAATAATAATAATAAAAATAATAAATAATAATAATAATAATAATAATAATAATAATAATAATAATAATAATAATAATAATAATAATAATAATAAAACCATATACTAGGGAAGACTGTTGTACCTTGAAACACTTTTTACCTTTTTTTTAATTTTGAGAAATGAAATTTTTAAAATGAATAATGCTTGAAATAATTATTGAAGTTTTCTTTACAACTTCCTGTATGTATTTTCGTGTTTTACAGATCTATTAAGGAGGAACAAATAAAATAAAGGGATATGTAAAGTGTTCGAAGGTACAACAGATTGATGTACCTTGGAATATACCCTCTTGTAAGTTGGGACAACACATGGAATATAGGTGGAAATATAGCTGTAAAAACTGACAATCATATCTATATATAATTTGAACGGTAATGGAAATTACGGGAAAACGGATGAACGGATTTTAATAAATGACCCCTCATTTTGAAACTTGGAAATCAAAGTTTTTCAGAAAAATAGTAGTTTTCAGTGAAATGTCAATTTTTCAACATAATTTTCCTATTTTCCAAAATTCATCTGTCGCCAGTTTTGAGAACTAGCTAAACCAGCTAATTGCATTTCAGAATAAAACAAAACACACACTACAGTAAACAATATTACACGAAGGCCATGATCTGTAAGAATGCTGACATATTTAGAGCTCCAATTAAATTGGTTATTAAAAACTTTTAAGTCTTAATAAAAATAATTTACAGGTTCGATTCTGTGGTGTGTAATTTTCTGGGTACAGCTGTGTATTGGATTATTAAAAACTACAAAACTTGAGGTGGTTTGATGACATTATTACCATTAGAAATGGAATATTATTGTAATTAATGCCATGATGTGACTATTTTTAATTAATTATACATATTAATGCTATATTGATGATGTGAAAGTGAAACGTTTTAGGGTTATTTAAGTAGATGTAGAGAATAACTTAAATTAGATTTTGATTTCTATATTTTACTGAGTGGCGGCTATATAGTCTAGTATATGTTACTGAAAGCTATAAAACTTACGTAAGATAATAATATTATTAAAAATAAAATATTTTGATAGTTATTAATCAAGTGGGGTTGGGTCTTTTCATATATTTAATGGCGGTGTGGTGTAGATATTTATATGCGTGGTTCTCTTCAGTATTGGCTCGAGAGAGAGTATCTTTCATTATTATGGAAGCAAATAACTTTCCGAATGTCTGGTATTCTTCATTGAAAATAAATCTGAAAAATTTTTATTTGAACGTCTAGTGAACTTAGTTGGCAGCATTTGCTGCACAAGCCACTAGTTTAAAATATATTTCTCATCATAAACCGAGTAGGCTTCTCTGATTGAGATCTCGGTTTTGTGTTCCAGGCCGGGATTACGATCGACGTTCGTTTGTGTTACATATGTTAAGCGAAGCAGAGTAACTTCTCCTCGGACTTTGCGCAATTGATATTACATAATCACTTCACACGTGCTTGGAACCAACAGTCTTCTCGAGGATTGTAGCTCCAAACCAGAAGAATGAGTCATGCGGAACACCACTGTCATCAATGTCATTGTTATCATCTTCACCACGTACAATATCGAGATCTCTCATAGCAGCTTTCTGGCCACGATTTTGAACCGCAAGTAGTGAACAAATTCTGCGCTGAATCAGGAATACTTTAATATTGCGAATTAGGCCTACAAACCAAACAAGACTCCGCATGGATCTGCAGGGTTATCGATGCCGAGATATTACTGAGAGGTATAAAGCAAGCAGCACGGATAATGTTATACGCAAATTCAGAGCTGGCTGGCTTCCAGATCAGGAGCTCCCGGGTTCGATTTCCGGGCTCGGCTCTCGGTGAATTTTTCTTGAAGAAGAGGAATTCCTGGTTGTCTAGAGTCTGGAAATTTGTATGAATGTGAGTGTGCCGGGTTAATATTAATTAACCAATCATCACAAAATATAAAAATACTTCAGGACTGTCGCTGGGCTGTAACCTGAACACACGTTTCAGCGTCACATTGTTGACAAGTAACTCCACCTGTTAGCACAACCATAAAGCATCTAAAAGATGCTATAGAGTTACCAACAACGAAAAAAAAGCAATTAATATTGGTTCATGACCTAACCAGTAATAAAATTAGCATTCAGCTGTGGCTCGTCTGCATTTGTTTCACCACGGACTCCGGAACGGGTACCCGTACACGGTGCAGTATTCTACGTCAAAAAATAATGATGCGTTATGAGAATAATTTTATGAGTTTGTACGTTTGTAACGCCGAGGAACTGCAGTTCCAACCCTATCCATCTGGAATGGCGCTACTTGGGACCTTATCTGGGTCCGATACGGAATGGATGCTAACTGAAAGAGTTTAAGGTTATATGTACACTTTTACATACAAAAATTTTGTTTTGCATAATTTTGCTCTGTAAAATTTTTATACAATTGAGAATGGTACCAGAAAGAGAATGAAGTGAACAGATCCCTTGAAATTATGTCTAAATTGTTTTTAAAAATTATTTTGTTTATAATTTTGACATGCAACTTGAAACATGATAGCTCATGCAGTTTTTGAGATAGAGCCACAGTTTCTTCACTGTTTTATAGCTAAAACAATTCTTTAGTGTCTGACATAGAGCTATTTTTTAATTTTTATTTACATTAATTAAATATTACCATATATGTAACTTACAATAATATTTTATGTTGCATAAATCATGTAAAATCCATAGATAATTATTAACTATATTAATGTTATTTTACTCATTGTCAGGTACTGGGGACATTTCAAGCTTCAAAATGACACCAACATCTTCTTGGTATCACCATATTTGACTGAGATATCATGTTTGAAAGAATTAAATATTCTAAAATTACTATTTACAGGAAATGAGCCACAAACTTTCAGAGCCTAGAAGACTGCATCATCATATGTCACCCCTTAAGCAGCTTCATGTCGGTCCAGTTTCAGCTTCTTTCTGCCTCTCAAATACCTCCTCCTTGTTTTAACTTCAGGTGTTGAATTTTTTTGGCATTTTTGTCCCTATTTCCATTGATGCAACAAATCCTGCGATGGTGGTTGTCCCAGGGTTTATGCTCATCCTCCTCAGAATTGTAATTTCTACTTTTGGACTCTTATTAAAACGACGTACAACATCATTGACACAAAAATTTACAGTTTTATGACTAACAGTAAAAGATTATAAATTACTTCATTATTTAAAAGAGTTTTTTCAATCTAATGATCATGACCAGATATCTATGCATCTATTTCGAGACTAGAAATAAGTTTATTTTACAAGCAATGCTGGACGAGGGGATTGACTGCTACGAAGATCACTCCAAAAGTAGGCTAAGTGATCGTGGCTGATGACGCAGCATTTTGGAAAATGGGACTTATCTGAAAAACCATAAGGCATAAATCGAAAATTCTTATATCAAATTAAAGAGGAGAAAATTCTCTGTTAAAATAGTTATATTTTGAAAATTCTAATTTTTCATCTTTTTCGCGTTTTGTGAGTGTACATATAGGCCTACATTAAGTCGAAGTCGGTTTTACGTTAGGGATTACTATGAATTTTGAAGCAAAGTTCAAATTGATATCATTTTCTGTGTACTTAAATCCGACAAATACATTTTTCAGAATTAATCGAAAACATGGGTCACCGCTATCGAGTACTGTTCGGCAATCAATAGGCTACTCCATGCATGCATCTGGTCCCCTAACGACTTCGATTTCACAACACAAAATCATAACGTTGTGCAAGTAAGAAACAATAATAATTCCTCCAGTCCAACATGCTTTACGAGAATAGATGGAGATGTAAACTTCCACTATGCAGATAAAAAAAGTTGTTAAAAAGAATTTATAACTTTTATTTTCAAGGAGGTTTAAAAGAACCACCGATAAGTCATTCTTGCGTGACATGAGCTTTTGCTTTCGCAGGGAAATAGTTAATAAAAGTGTGATGGCTGTACAGATATCGTGTTTTATGACAAAGACGGAGGAAAAAATGGTTCATTTGTATTGTTTTCTGATAAGTGTTCTTTTCTTAGTTTATGTGGAATCCGACTGAGAAGATTGGACACGCTATCAAGCGAGTCTGCAAATATAAATTAATTTATTGCCAATAGCATTGTATTCATTACAAGGCGAAGCGAGCGAGACCGCCAGCGCCGCACAAAACTGCGAGAAGCTGCAATAACCAACTATTTCCTTAAAAAAGCAGGCCCTTTCATTAACATATGACATGTAGACCTCATATTCGTTTTCACCCATAGACATTTCGGAGTAGCCTAATTCTTCTAAAATCATGATATATTTTAGTCTGAACTTAAAGAATAAAACAGAAATAAAAATGATTGCAATATACAGGGTGATTCATTACTACGTGTAAGTACTTTGTGTGTGTAATTTAGAGGTGAAACTAAGACTAAAACGTTCTATACAACTTTTTCTGAAAACCTTTAATTTCAGAGTTAACCTCATTTTGCGTGGAACTTGCATTCCAAAACAAAGAAAGAATAACATACCAAATGTAAACTAATTATTACTTTCGTACAGTGCATTTAGACTTCAGTACAAAAACAACCAAAGTCACTAAACCGATATCCTCGGCACTCCACTTACGCACGTTTTGTGAACTAAAACCAAACACAGTAAAGAATGTAAAGCAATTTCTTTCAGACGTTACACATTTCCACAATTCTTAGTGTAATGCATGTTAAAAGTGCTGTCCCTCAACTTGAAGACATACCTGTGCTCGCCGCCTTAGTGATCTCTGAACGTTACACAGCCCGTTCAACTCATTACGAACAATTCCACACGCATGTTTAATTCTCTGTTGTAGTACTTCTACGTTAGGTACAGCAGAGGCATACACTAAAGACTTCAGGAGGCCTCAAAGGTAGAATTCCAGAGGGTTCATGTCCGGTGATCTGGCTGGCCAAGGAGTTGGCCCTGCACGGCCTATCCATTGACCTGGATACGCAGCATTAAGATACGCCCTTACGTTGCAGCAGTCATGCGCAGGAGCACCATCGTGCATAAACCATAAGTTCACCCGCGTTGCAAGAGGGATATCATGTAGCAGACCATGCAATTCGCGTTCCAAGAATACGCGGTACATTTCCCCATTCAACCAAGGCGGTAGAACTCGAGGTCCGAGTAATTGATTCTCCACAATACCACACCAAATGTGTGGGAGAACAGTAATGCCTATGCAGTTACCACGACGTAGGTGTCATCTACTGGAACTCTGGAATTAAAGGTTTTGAGAAAAAGTTGCATAGAACGTTTTAGTCTTAGTTTCATCTCTACAATACACACAAAGTATTTACACGTAATAATGAACCCTGTATTTACTATACAGTCCATATATTTATAACTCAGAACTTCTGTACCGAGAGACATCGAACAGAAAGCATTCAACCATTCTGTCGTCGTATATGAAGTCACAAGTTGTGAGCTTTCCGGTCAGCATTTATTTCAAAGCGGTGAAAGTATGTTGTAAGCTTTCCGTGTGTGGAGAGGAGTTCACAAGGGACAAATTATAGTTTTGAATGAACTCTTCTATTAATCAACCTCCTATTTAATGAACCCGTCGTATATTTACATGAAAAATTTATAATACAGGAGACTAAACAAAATTTATGCAGATATCACAAAAAGTAGCAGCGTCTTTAGCCATAGCGTCTGAGCGTATACTCTTGAATAGGAGGTATAATAATAATAATAATAATAATAATAATAATAATAATAATAATAATAATAATAGTAATAATAATAATATAATAATATAATATTATATTATAATATAATATAATATAATATAATATAATATAATAATATAATATTATAATAATAATATTATTATAATAATAATAATAATATTATTATAATAATAATAATAATAATAATAATAATAATAATAATAGATGGAATGGATTAGGACCGTTGGCCTATTATATGTACTTTGATTCGACTGTAGAGATATAATTATTTTTGATAATTCCATGTTGAATCTTTCGTACACTACTTTTAACACTTGAATATAAATAATTGTGTGGTGGCAAATAGTGTGAGTGTTCTGAAATTGATCTGTGTGTTGAGAATTTGATCACTAAAACACACCCTGATCAAATTCTCAACACACAGATCAATTTCAGAACACACACACTATTTGACACCACATTTCAACACTTTTCAACATTCGAACGTACCCACACAACAGGCAGCGAAGTTCGAGATGACGCCGAGATCTAGTAGGCTCTGAGGATGGTGTAAAGAAGCACCGAAACAGCTGTAAGCCGCACATGCTTACATAATTAACAAGAGTAAGATCGCCATTTAATCAATTACTTATTTTGCTTTAATAATAACATTATTAAATTAAATATCCCATACATTTACTGCCCCTCTTATACAGTATATTAACAGTTGTTTAAATTCTGCACAAATTCCTAAAATTTTAAAAGTGGCCAAAACTGTCTCCGTTTACAACAGAGGTGGTAGTAATGACTCTAAATTAGTCTACGACACATTACAGTACGAGTAAACATTTTTGAAATTGAATCGGTCGGAGCTAAAAGGAACTAAGTCAAAATATGCAGTTTTTGGGTTATGGCAACAATTTGAAGAACGGATGTCATGCGCATCGAACGGTGGAAGAAGGAACTAAGTCAGGCTTTTAAATGTTCTTTGGTCTTCTATAACAAAAAATTTACACATTTGTGGAATGTTTTTGCTTCGCCTGAAAAGTTGTGAAAAGTGACTTAGTTCCTTTTAGCTCCGACTGATTCAATTGTATTAAATATTTTTCTGATAACTTAAGTCAATGCCAATTTCGGTCTTGGCAGATCAAATGATGGATGCTATTGATACATTATTGCAGAATGTTTATCAATCTTTTGAATCAAATGACAACAAATGTGCAAATTTATATGGCTTAAGCGAAATATTTTACTATATTCCACAGTTCTGTTGGACAAATTAAGATACTAGTGTAAGTGCTAAAGAACTTGGATTTTTACAGTCCTATATGATACACAGTAATATTGTGGAAATACATGGACAAAATTCTTCCGCCCCAATTAAATTTGGTGTGCCTCAAGGATCAGTATTTGGGTCCTTTTTTCAGTTAATGATCTGCATAGCAATATTAATACATAAGTGATATTAGCTGCAGATAACCCTATCTTCTTTTTCACAAATAAAAATATTCAGAAGTTGAGAGACACTACTAATGTTATGGTTTTCTTCCAGAAAATGCTCAAAATAATTACGACAGTCACAAATAATTACTGAATCTCTTTTCAGACAGTTCCGTTCAACTGTTGAAATAAAAAAATATTAAAGAAAGACACACTAAAATATGTACCTACTGATGGAATGTTGAAATTATTATTCTTTTTTTCGCAGGGCGTAGACAGTTTTGTATCAAAGGAATGCAAGGACACCCAAAAGCTTGTAAAAATAACTTTTAAATTTTTAATAGCATTTGCAAACTCTTATTTATGCAAAATAAGTTTCCCGTCTCATGACTGTGTGATTAAAAAAACGAGAAATCTCCTTGGCATTGAACATATCGAATAAGGAGTTCAGATTTCAGAAGTATTTTCTCAAAAATGGGCACATTTATCGCATTAATTATTTTGACTCTATAGCTACTGAAATATATATTTATTTTTAAATCCAATGTCGTTTATGTTTCTAAATCCAACATAAATGACTGTTAATAAGGCGTTTTTGTACTGAAACTGAAAAGTGGCAGTATGTTAACTGCGAAAGTGAATTTAATAGAATGTAGGATATTATGAATTGAAAAAACAATATTTTTTTCAACACTGCGTTGCCATTTATCGGCTTGAGAAATAACTAACAACATACGCGATTATTCAGCCATAATATTGCCCTAAACTTTTGAAACTTCGTCTTTAATAAATTGGTAGTCAACTGGCGGAAAACTTTACTGAGAGTTGACGGGTGAGATCATGTCAACAAGCCATATGTGCAGCTCGTACGTAGCCTATTTCCTATTAGATCGTCTGTTTTGAACAATGATATTTCTCCAGTCCATTTTGTGGCTACCCTTACACATGTGTTCACTATATTGCATTTGCCAATAAGGTACTATTTTATAATCTACTCGTATGAGTTTCTATGTATTGTGGGTCCCTATCACCACGGCATGGCGCGTCCTCAGGTTGCGGATAGAGGAGACGGCCTCCAGATATGGAGGGCAGCTGTGAATATATTGAATAAGCAGTCGCGGACTGCCGATGAGGGATGGTCCTCCAGCTTGGGGGTTGGGCGAAGGGCTAACAACCCATCACCGTAAAAAAAAGCTTGTTACGAATCCTTCAAATAAGAACAGAGAGGGCTTGGAATTGAACGGGTTACATCAGCTGCTTGTCTATGCGGATGACGTGAATATGTTAGGAGAAAATCCACAAACGATTAGGGAAAACACGGGAATTTTACTGGAAGCAAGTAAAGAGATAGGTTTGGAAGTAAATCCCGAAAGGACAAATTATATGATTATGACTCGTGACGGGAATGTTGTACGAAATGGAAATATAAAAATAGAAAATTTATCTTTTGAAGAGGTGGAGGAGTTCAAATATCTTGGAGCAACAGTAACAAATATAAATGATACTCGGGAGGAAATTAAACACAGAATAAATATGGGAAATGCCTGTTATTATTCGTTTGAGAAGCTTCTATCATCCAGTCTGCTGTCAAAAAATCTGAAAGTTAGAATTTATAAAACAGTTATATTATCGGTTGCTCTTTATGGTTGTGAAACTTGGACTCTCACTTTGAGAGAGGAATATAGGTTAAGAGTGTTTGAGAATAAGGTGCTTAGGAAAATATTTGGGGCTAAGAGGGATGAAGTTACAGGAGAATGGAGAAAGTTACACAACGCAGAGCTGCACGCATTGTATTCGTCACCTGACATAATTAGGAACATTAAATCCAAACGTTTGAGATGGGCAGGGCATGTAGAACGTTTGGGCGAATCCAGAAATCCATATAGAGTGTTAGTTGGGAGGCCGGAGGGAAAAAGACGTTTAGGGAGGCCGAGACGTAGATGGGAAGATAATATTAAAATTGATTTGAGGGAGGTGGGATATGATGATAGAGAATGGATTAATCTTGCTCAGGATAGGGACCAATGGCGGGCTTATGTGAGGGCGACAATGAACCTCCGGGTTCCTTAAAAGCCAGTAAGTAACTAAGTAAGTAACTCGTATGAGTTTCTGGGAGTTATATCTGCTTTTCTCAGAAACTCGACCACATTCCTATAGGATATGCAATCTCTAGGGCTTATGGGAGAATTTTGGGAAGTGTGTTTTTGAAATGAAAACAAATATGATACTGAATTTATAGACAATTGCAAACAACACTTTTTGACCTTCAGGCGGAAATGGATCAACCTCCGTAACGTTGCTAGATTTTAACTCAGTCTAAGCTTTACTTCTAGCCACTCATGTCTTTAAATTGCATATTAACTTGCTGTAGCAAGAAGCATGCTGCTTCTTTTTTCCTTAGCTAGGTTCTCATCTGCTTCTAGCTCCAAGGTAAAGAAAACAGAAGGATTCTTATTGATGCTTTCAGTGTTTCTACGCTATCTATAATACAGCGATCAATACAGGTAGGCCTAACACCTTCGTCAGCTGCGTTCTCAGGACTTGGGGCAGCGTCTGCATCCCACCTTCACTTAAGTTTAACGTGTGTAGCGAAAGCGTCGTGTTTATTACGCCGGTTGAAAGCTATGGTGAATGCATTTCACAGCGGAAGTTCTGGTCATTTATCGCACTATAAACAAGTTCATGCAAACGAACAACTTCACTGCCCACTGTTCCAAGTAGAGCAAACATTCAGAAACACACTATGCAAGATGATTATGTCGTTTTGGTTAAGTTATTATTATTTTTATTATTATTAAATGTCTCTAGAAAGTGAAAATATCGATTAAAAGACTAATTCTAGGAGTTTTGAAGAATTGTTCGTAAGTAGGACCCTAGTAATAGATCTAGCAGCAGAAACATTTTACTTCACGATCATTTCAACTGAGGAGGTTATTCATCCTCGATCTAGAAGGAAATCTGAGAAATGAAGATGTACTTAGAAGATGACTTCTCTGAAACGTACACGTAGTGAAATTAAAGTCATTCACAACGAAAATTAAACATAACGTAAGCGTTAACTTAAAAATGTAAACGTTGCGGTAAAATCAAGAACATTCACGATAGGAACATAAACATAACCCCTAAGATACTTGGTAACCATGGAAACATAACAACGACGCCATTTCCTCATATTCTGTCCTATACATCAGCGCTCCACGATTGTGTTCTGTTTGCAAATCACGTAAGCATAAGCATGAAAGTTTGGAATTTGCAAACTTTCATGTTAACGTCTAACGGCAATGTTTATGTGAATCATTGTGAATGATCCCATTTGTAACCTGGCCCCAAACTTCTGTGTTTATTCATTCATTTCATTCATTTATTTTATTCCATAGATCTTACATGAGCAATGAAGCTTTAAGATGTGGAACAAGTCAAAATTTTACAATATTACAATTACAATTTTTACAAATTTTTATAGTTTTAAAATTTAGTAATTTTCTACAATTTTTACAATTTTGTGCAATTTTTTACAATATTTTGGCGAGATGTAGTGAGATGAGGTGAGGTCCGAGGATTCGCCAAAATATTACCCGGCATTTGCCTTTTGGTTGGGGAAACCTCGGAAAAATCCAACCAGGTAATCAAATCAAAGGGGGGCAATCAAATCAAAGGGGTTGACGCCATAGACTCGCCATAGACCATCCGGCTTCAGTCCCAAGCCTGTGGAAAACTTCGGAAGAAACCAAAGACCAAAGGGGGATCCAACCCAAGCCCGAACGCAGCTCCGGATCAGCAGCCCAGCGAGTCTGCCGACTGAGCTACATCGATGGCTCTACTAAAAGTATACAATACATAGCCAATCAGATTATTAAATTTACAAACGAAAACGATCATTCATCAGTTGAGCTATATGTATAATACAAAACAAGGAAGTTAATTAAATTTAAGGCATAAACAATTCAACCAGTTGTGATATACAGAAATTGATAATACATATCATGCAAACTACTTCAAATTACAAACACAAACAATTTATCAATAGATCTATATAGATTACTATTCAATTTAAAGCATATACAATTCATCGGCCAAAACTATACAAATATATACACTACAAAGTAGCATACTTTCATTAAGCTATACAAATTTGTGCAAATAATATCAAGTGGATTAATTCAATTTATAATCATAAACAATTCATCATTTGGGCTATACAGACTACTATATAATTTACAGCACATACAATTCATCAGTGCAGCTATACAGACTACCATTCAATTTACAGTAGGCCTATATACAATTCATCAGTAGAGCTACACAGACTAGTAATCATATTAAAAGCATATACAATTCATCAGCCAAACTATACAAACATATACAATCAAATTAGTTCAATTTACAAAATTATTTTCGTTAAGCTATACAAAATTGTACAATTCATATGAAGTAGATTAATTCAATTTATAAGCTTAAACATTCATCAGTTGACCTATACAGTATACTATTCAATTTACAGTATATACAATTCATCAGTTATGCTAAACAAAAATATACAATGCATAGTAAACAGATTCAGTCAATATAAAAACATATTTTAGTTGAACTATATAAAATTGTACATGTAATTTAAGTAGAATAATTCAATTCACAAGCATAAACAATTCATCAAGTGTGTAGAAGGTATGTGTATGTAGAAATTTGGTTAATTCTTTTCTGAAACTTTTCCCGTGGTTCTTCAAATCTTTAAGATAATTAGGCAGTGCATTGAAGACTGTTATACATGAATAGCGAACTCCTTTTTTAAAACAGCTTAGGCTAACAGAGGGTAGATGAAGATCTGATTTATGTCTTGTATTAAAATGATGAATGTCTTGATTAGTACTGAATTTATCTTGGTTCTTAATATACAGCATCATTAGGGAAAGAATGTATTCAGAAGGTAAAGTCAAGATTTCTAAGTTTCGGAAAATATTTTTACGTGATGTCCTTTTATGCACACCGGCCATTATTCTTATAGCTTTCTTTTGTAAAACAAAAACGTGTTTAGCTTCAGACGAGTTACGGTTATGTTTAATTTTCATTGTGAATGGGCCTTTAGGAGCGCCACGTAGGCCTACCCGTATTCGAGTGCATTCATTACAACGTAACATTTTATACATTCAAATGTATTCATAATTTTTGACTAACAATAAATTGACATTACATTCAGGAAAGGACATCAATTTAAATTCTATAATTATTATAGAAAAATACATAGGCATTTTCTTCTGCTTATAGTTGAAAGCTACAAGAAAATTGTTTTCAAGATCACAATCGACTACCTAGTCTCTACTAGAAAAGTTATTCTTAAAAACAACCGACGTGAGTTGGGATCCCTTTTCAACTCATTATCTAGTTGGATTTCTCCACATGGCTCTCCTGCCTGAGTGATAATGCAACACATCTTACTGAAGCGAGCCACAGCCCAGGCTGCGATTTAAATAATTAAGGCAAGTTGAGCCAACAACAAGGCGGCTGGATTACGGCCGGTAAGGCCGCCCGCAGGTATTGACATGCGGTGCTATGGCATTAGGAGTGTTTGCATGGACAACAGGGCATCGGGAGGCAGCGTGCGTCAACAGGCCGCAGGTCAGCGTGCGTGCGTGCGTGACTCTTATTCTTTAATACGCCACTTCAATCTGATTAAATCAACAGAAGTGCCTGGCTCTAACGTATTTCTTAATACTTCACTTCAACCTCATCAAATCAACAGGAACGTTTGCCTCTCATTTCTTCAATATTTCACTTAAACTTAAGAAAATTAACAGGAGTGATTGGATATTATTTTTTCAATACTTCACTTCAACTTTCATAAATCAACAGCAGCGAATGTATCTTATTTCTTCAATACTTCACTTCAACTTTCATAAATCAACAGCAGCGAATGTATCTTATTTCTTCAATACTTCACTTGAACTTTCATAAATCAACAGCAGCGAATGTATCTTATTTCTTCAATATTTCACTTCAACCTGATTAAATTTACAGGACGCGTGAGTCTGCGGTGAACTCAGGTTATAAGTTTATCTGGAGACTAACTCATCATCTCTAGAGATAGAGTTTAAATTGTTCTTGAAAAACAAAAGCATTGCAAGTCTTAAAGCGATACAGTTGTTATTTTCTGTGAGATGGTCTCAGAATGAAGATGTTTAGTTTCAAGTGTGGATATTCTTCGACTGCTGTTTTACAGAAGCAGGAAGAAATTTCAGTGACCTTCGGCTTATGAAGAGGTATTTGCGTCTTACTGTAACTCAAAAGAGACTAAATTATGAGACAATTTGCTATACACATCAAGATCAGTTAAGCAGGGTTGACAACATAGGCAGTGGTACAGGAACTACGACCCGGTGATGCCAGCGAATAGAGATTATAAAGAATGGATACAGCGAGTTTTCCTGTGTTTTGTTTCTCTGTGCACCGGCGTTTAGTGCCACTTTCAAGCGCTAGAGATTAGTGTAATCGAGCATACGCTAAGATAATAATTGAGAATAGAGTTGAGACACAGGATCCAAACATCGCCTACCTTATTGCATAATCCAGTAACGCTCTGCTACAAATAAATTCAAGTTAACAGCTTTTCCTTATTTCTCAGTGACAAACTAGTTGTAATAATATTTTTTATATTTCAGATATAATAAATTATATTATAAAATAATATAATACGTACATTATAAAATTATGTATCAAATTCGTTTAATATTTGTATACAATATAATACAGGCATATGGTTTTACTTGTCATAAGAGTTTTGTTTTTCCATTTTCAGTGCTATCAAATCATTACATATTTTAATTGTTGTTGGGGTCAACGTCTCAACTCTCATTACAAAGGAACTCTAGAGTCTAGACATTGCAGTTAATGACGGATTTATTATTTTATGGATCCAATTTATTTTATTTGAGTACATAATGTACCTAGATGTATTAATTATATGTGTTATATTTCCGCTGTGTCGACTGCTAGCTGGTGTGATGTCAGCGCCAACTCTAGGGAGAAAGCAGAATCTCACGCTCTAGCTGGCTTGAAGGTCATTGAAATCAGTTCGGCTACATCAAAGGTACCGACGCGAAGTTTCCATACTTAGTTACCTATACGCTGGTGATACTGTATTGTATTGTATTGTATTGTATATATTAACATTCCGTGGTATTCATACATTGCTTTACAGCCGCAGGTTTCTAAGCGGATTTAAAATGGAATGCATAACTACGAAGGACACTAATCTCTGTTTTCGGACGACGCTTGTTAAATAGGCTACAAGCAACTGATTAAAGTCTATACCTTACATAGAAAACATAACTGTAAGAACAGCGTTGTTTAATTCTCGGTGATTTAGAAAAAAAATGAAGCACATTCATTGACTCATTTCTTGCCAGTCTTGATGATAAGGAAAGAAGACTAGAAACAAAGGTCACTCGGAAGTACCTAAAGTAAAGTAATGGAGAAAACGAATTTAAAGATATATGGATCAAGATCTGGAACATAGAGCAAAATAAACTGACACGTGGGTGCGCCCGGTTGATGCTTATTCTAGGAAGACTGTTACGGATCAGTTGATCACAGTTGCAATTGATCATACTCAATTAGTCATAAAAGCATTGGTCAATAAAGATTATTCGTCACAGTTGTTGATTTGTGTCTCGGTATTTTTGGATCTTCTGGCATATTTTTTCTCCTAGTAGCCTAAACCGCAAACTTTTTCAATACTTCTTTTTTTCCGGAAGGTTAACGTTCACGTCACTGGTCGTAGCATGCAATGCATTCTGCATTATGGAAGCGATGGGTTGTCTACATGTTCGACCGCTATTCTTCATGGCTTCCACATAGGCCACTCCTTTGTCTGAACTCTGCTTCAGTCGACAGGATGGTTTGAATGAGACTGACAGTTCTTTGATATCTGAACTTCCATCTCGAGAAATAATAATAATAATAATAATAATAATAATAATAATAATAATAATAATAATAATAATTTATTATTAATTTACCTATTTCACGTTTCAAAGACAGAAATAGCTAATGATGGCGAAGTGACACTATAAGAGTAGATCGCGTCAAATTGTACTTTTTTTTCTTTTTTACTCTGTGTTTATTGTAGGCCTACATGTCCGCTCTTTGAATTAATATTGAGATCTCTCCTCTCTGTCGCAGTCTCCGCCCATACTTAACAATTCCGCGGTAAATTTAGAGGTGAGACTTATGAAACTGTACATCTGAAATTTTTAAAAGCATAGAAACCATAGCACTGGTGATAAAAGTGACTTGCAAGTCACGTGGTCAATCACAGTCGTGTGAATAATGCTATTTGTGGCGAACTGAATTTATGTGACTAGTAGCCTACGGTACCTATGTAATGAAACGTTAATGTGAGACGAATTAGACCTGTACCTGTGACAAAAAATTTGTGACGAGTTTTCCGGCCATCGACACGTTAAGCATATAGCACTACAAAACTGACAAATAGCTAACTTAATATGTTGAAACGCGGAATGATTCAATCTTGGAAAGAGGATTTGGGAAATCCATGAAAAAATTAACAGGTTAATATTAGAAATAATATATACTGGAAAACTAATGAAATGTAGGCCTATCCTAATAGAGTTGACACTACAAAAACACCGGCGACGACGATGATGATGATGATGATGATGGTGATGATGATGATAATAATAATAATAATAATAATAATAATAATAATAATAATAATAATAACTGTTTGAGAATAAGGTGCTTAGGAAAATATTTGGGGCTAAGAGGGATGAAGTTACAGGAGAATGGAGAAAGTTACACAACACAGAACTGCACGCATTGTATTCTTCACCTGACATAATTAGGAACATTAAATCCAGACGTTTGAGATGGACAGGGCATGTAGCACGTATGGGCGAATCCAGAAATGCATATAGAGTGTTAGTTAGAAGACCGGAGGGAAAAATACCTTTGGGAGGCCGAGACGTAGATGGGAAGATAATATTAAAATGGATTTGAGGGCGGTGGGATATGATGATAAAGACTGGATTAATCTTGCTCAGGATGGGGACCAATGACGGGGTTATTCCTTAAAAGCCAGTAAGTAAGTAATAAAAATAATAATAATAATAATAATAATAATAATAATAATAATAATAATAATAATAATAATAATAATAATAATAATAATAACAATAATAGTAGTGATAATAATAACAATAACAGTAGTAATAATAATAATAATAATAATAATAGTAGTAGAATAGTAGTAGTAATAATAATAATAACAAAAACAGTAGTAATAATAATAATAATAATAATAATAATAATAATAATAATAATAATAGTAGTAGTAGTGATAATAATAATAACAATAACAGTAGTGATAATAATAACAACAATAACAGTAGTGATAATAATAATAATAATAATAATAATAATAATAATAATAGAATAGTAGTAGTAATAATAATAATAACAATAACAGTAGTGTTAATAATAATAATAATAATAATAATAATAATAATAATAATAATAATAATAATAATAATGGAATAGTAGTAGTAATAATAATAACAATAACAGTAGTGCTAATAATAATAATAATAATAATAATAATAATAATAATAATAATAATAATAATGATAATACCTAATATTGACCGCGGTACTTAATAACAGACGACAGTGCACGATTATTAAATTTGTCATATGATCACGAAGTCTGATAGTTGGCGCGAACTGCATATCCTGTGTAAACAATGGACAGGGCATCGACTCCCGCTTCAGGCCTGGGGCGTTGTTAATTACGTTGCCTCGGTCAGAGACAGATAGATTCGCTCGTGTGTAAACTACCATGGATCAGTGAAACACGTGGAGAAACGATTCTCAAAATTTATGGAACGAATGTCAGTAGATTTACTGAAATGTAAAAAACTTCTGCGGGACAAAATTCCGGCACACCGGCAGTTGCGAGCGTCGTTAAATAAAACATAACATTTCGTTACCTTAATTCCAAAACCTCGTAACTCGCTCAGATGTTGATTTCATTTTTGCGCGTTTTTGAATGTATATCCACCGCTTCATCTATTGAAAAAGCCGTGAAGCTTAATTTAGAATACTAGAGCTAATATTGGGCCATTATGAATCCACTTAACTCCTCCCTCTGTGGATATATTTCCAAAAACGCGCAAAAAGTGAAATCAACATCTAAGCGAATTAGGCCTACTAGGTTTTCGAATTAAGGTAACCAAATACTCATATAGCCTATCGGAAGATATTAATTTAGGATCCATGTTTATTAGGCCTTTTTTTTCTTGTTTTGATGAATATTATCACCTCTCAAAACAGTGCATGCTTTTTTTTTAAACACCCTTTATATGTTACATTCCAATTATGCAAGTTTTGCTACTGTCTTCTAACATAATATCTTCCCTGAAGTCTTAATTTAAATTCTAAATGTTGATGCTGCCTTGCATAAATTATATTTTCTTGCATTCAATTCAATTTATTTGGCCATTAGACATACAGTTTTAGGCTTCGTCAGAATATATTGAAAAACATATAAATACATTTTAAAAACCATTAATAAAAGAAACAGTAAAATTTAAATAATACAATGAAAACATGAAATAATTTGAAACTTTTAAATTAAAGAAAACTAACTAAATTGCAATTAAACTTATTTATTAAAATACAATTTCATACAAATTTGTGTTGAAAACTCAGCAACAGAGTAAAAAGGATTATTTAATAACCAATTGTAAAATCTAGTTTTGAAGCTATTGATTGGTAATTTATAATATTGACTGGGGAGCTTATTATATAATTTCATCCCCATAATTAAAAAGTTTGTGTTGCTCTTGTGTAATCTACAATATGGAATATTAATTTGTTCACTATTTATAATTTCATGATCATGTATATTGGCCACTAATGAGTAATTGTCGATATTTTGTCGAGTGTAAAGTACTAGATCATTACATATACAAATTTATGATTGTTAAAATCCGTGATTGTCTGAAAAGTGGCGGAGAATGTTCCAGATAGTTTGATTTACATAAAATTCTAATGGCCTTCTTTTGTAAAATCAAGACGCTTCCAATTTTGTTCCATTTCCCCAGAAAATTAGGGCATATCGGATTATCGACTGAAAGAAAAAAAAAGTAGGCACATCTTAAATAATTTTGATAAACGCAAGTCGTTAATTTCTTTAACAAATATAAAACTCTTGATAGCTTTGTGCATATGTATTCGATGTGCTTATTCCATGTTAAACTGGAGTCTATAAAAAGTCCCAGAAATTTTGTGTAGTTGAGTCTGTTGTCCTTATTTATTAGATAATTTAGGCTGAAAGTTATGTTGATAGTTTTTCCTTGATTAAGCAAGAAACCATTAGATTCAAACCATAAAGCCGTCTGTGATAGAGTGTCGTTGTTGAGAGCATGTAATTGATTTAGAGCAGAGGAAGAACATAGGAAAGTGGTGTCATCTGCATACATAATTGTTATTGCTTTAATGAATTTCTTCACCTTAGCTAATCGTCTCTTAATTCTGTATATTGAAAAGTGTTAGAAACGAAACTTGCAACTCAGGAAGGCAGATAATGCATCGATTATTACTATAAACGCCCTCGTTGGAAAATTCCACAGCTTGATAATAGCGGCGCTTAGCGATACATCAGAATGCTCAAACAACGGGGTCGCTTAATGAGTCGCCATTGTTTTCAACTGTTGAACACCAAGGGAAGGTTTTGTTATTGGAGAACATCAAGTCAAAAAGACGCCATTATGGCGGGAGGTGTATATACACCATGTCATTAACGTCGATCACTGTGCACATGTGTACCCAGCTTGTTTGTTTAAAGTCCACCATTACGGCTAATTCTGTTACGCTGTCAGTAATGTTTATCTATTTTTTCTAATTATACGTGTGCTCGGCCTGCTATTGGCAGGCGGTGTAATTTTTCACTGATAATTAATCTGTACCTATGACAACAGAATGCTTTAAAAACAAGACTGACCTCTGCTGTAAGACTCGCCTACTATGTAACACATGACTGACGTGTGTGTTACAATTTGGAAGCAGAGATATAGAAAAGAGTCCGTTTAGTGGTAACTGTAGACCAACCGTGGCGAAAATGTGACTCGTGAGCACATTGCGGCTCGCAATGATAGCTGTGTATTTCTCTTGCTTCCTACCTCCCCCAACCCTCATCCTCTCACACTCACTGGAGTCAAACTCCGTTCCATTTGTATTTGTCTCTGACCTGCGAGTGGCATATCGTCGCAATGTCTCTCTCGAAACCATGTACCTCTGCGAAAACGAAAGTCTCAAATAGGATGGGAGGACGCATTTTTTTGCTGCCAATATGGTGAAAATAGCCTATTAAATGTATGATTTGTTCACGTGTATTACGAGGAAAACGGTTGCATAAAATAAAACGGTATTATACTACATGTTACTCATGGAACATTAAAAGGTTAAGTGTTGTTATCATCATCATCATCTCTGTACGTCGAACCTTTTTCAGCAGATGTACGAATAATGCGGTTAGCTCTTCAATTTGAACTCACTGATTTACAATGTGATGTCAAATGAAAGCTAGATGTAAGGACTTGACAAATGTTGAACTTTCAAATCTTTGCCAAAAAATAAATATCCGAAGCTTCGTTCTTTCGCTCTCTCTGTTGAAGCCATGTTCACTATAACTTACGTTTGTGAAAAATTATTTTCAACAATGAAAATAGTAAAAACCAAATTTAGATCACGACTGACAGACAAATACCTTCGTGATCGACTACGACTGACAGTAAGTGACTCTGTCGCAGAGACATTCTGAAGACAGTTAATAATGTGTCCTATGTTTTCTTATTCATTTCTTTCTTCGTTACACGTAGACCCTACTAACATTAATTTATAACCTTATACTGTATAAAATTATATTTAAGTGCTTGACGTAAGGAAAATGAAAATCCGTTAATAAGTCAGACAGTTGCTTCACTTCCCCTTCGGGTGTCCGCCTCCCTCCATAGGTGCTATGCACGTTGCAGGTTACATAGTGGCTCGGCGCACGATCACATTTTCGCCACGGCTGCTGTAGACAATGCGCACCGCAGCTTCCAAGTTAATAGCAAGGGACCACTTTAAGCTAATAGTGCAGGTTTACGTCTACACTAGTCTTCAAACTTCGAATTATGCGCCGTGTTACTGGGTGTCGAAACATCCAACGTATCGGCTACACCGGACGTAGACACAGCTTCTTATAACTAGATAACGGACTCCTAATTACGTACCTATTTTGTTTGCTGCGTCCTAGACGTGCTATGTTATTTTTTATTTATTTTATTGGGTTATTTTACGACGCTGTATCAACATCTAGGTTATTTAGCGTCTGAATGAAATGAAGGTGATAATGCCGGTGAAATGAGTCCGGGGTCCAGCACCTATAGTTACCCAGCATTTGCTCGTATTGCGTTGAGGGAAAACACCTGAAAAAACCTCAACCAGGAAACTTGCCCCGAACGGGACTCGAACCCGGGCCACCTGGTTTTGCTGCCAGACGCGCTGACCGTTACCGCTGCTATATTATTCAGATATATCTACGTTTCATGTACACAAGATCTCCCTATTAAAATTTTATAAACCGTAAGACGCCTAAATTAGTCAGAAACTCCTATAAATCCCTAAAAATTTTGTTTGTGCCTGAAAGACGTCTTTTCAGTATTCTATACATAAAAATACCAAAAACTACAAGAATGCTATTGAAAATGTAAAACATTTCTCTTACAAACTGCTCTGGCAAGTTCGTTCCATATTGGTTTCAGAAGGAAAAACAAGAAGATTTAACCTAATTTTCTGGAACTGAAGATCGTTTGGAAAAGTCCATCCTGGCATAAAAGGGGTGATAGGTTGTTCAAGTTAAGCACGAGCTTACAAATAATTTTCCTCGTCAATGCATCCCCGTTATGTGAAATGAAACTGACCAACGAGCAATCAGTCAGTCTCTCTCACTGAGAGAATATGAGTCTTCAGTTGAGTAGCTCTCACTGTTAGCTTGTAATTACGTACATAACTTCGACATTTATTTTATATACTGGAAAGTCCTGAATTTCTGGAAATCCGTTGCCTAGTAACACAACACTAAGCAGAGCACTCGGCAGTCCAGGTTCATTCCTTACTCACAGCATTTAGTAAACATTAGTTCATCAGTGGCGCACTGGCTATTGCGCAGGAGCATGTCACCAGATTTGAAAACCCGCGCGTGTGAAGAGGAACTGGACGAACAACATTCTATAAGCACAGAAGAAGGAAATATGAAGTATCTTCTATCGTCTAAGATTCTAATTTGAGTTCACCTCACGAACATGAAGCATCGTTATGGGTATAGACTAATAGGTCCAGTATCACAAAAAACGTGGATAATATTCTTCAATACTCGTATTAATCAAATATCCTTCTTAATAAAAATTGTTCCTATTGGCTTGTAGCAGCAACTGGTGCCTGATAGAGACTGAAAGCCACAATAAAATGCTGCTATTTATGAAGAAGAAGATGATGATAATAATAATAATAATAATAATAATAATAATAATAATAATAATAATAATAAATAAACAAACAAACAAATAAATAAATAATTAAAACAAATAAACAAACAAATAAACAAATAAATAATTAAAACAAATACACAAACAAACAAATAAACAAACAAATAAATAAATAAACAAATAAATAAATAAATAAATAAACAAACAAATAAATAAATAAATACACAAATAAATAAATACACAAATAAATAAATAAACAAATAAATAAATCAATAAACAAATAAATAAATAAACAAATAAATAAATAATTAAAACAAACAAACAAACAAATAAACAAATAAATAAATAAACAAATAAATAAATCAATAAACAAATAAACAAAGTAATAAATAAATAAACCAATAAACAAATATATAAACAAATAAACAAATAAATAAGTAAATAAATAAACAAATAAATAAATAAACAAATAAACAAACAATTAAATAAACAAATAAATAATCAAATAAACAAATAAACAAACTAATAAATAAATAAACCAATAAACAAATATATAAACAAATAAACAAACAAATAAATAAGTAAATAAATAAACAAATAAATAAATAAACAAATAAACAAACAATTAAATAAACAAATAAATAATCAAATAAACAAATAAACAAACTAATAAATAAATAAACCAATAAAAATATATAAACAAATAAACAAACAAATAAATAAGTAAATAAATAAACAAATAAATAAATAAACAAATAAACAAACAATTAAATAAACAAATAAATAATCAAATAAACAAATACACTAATAAATAATTAAATAAATAAATAAGTAAATAAATAAACAAATAAACAAACAAATAAATAAGTAAATAAATAAAGAAATAAACAAATAAACAAACAAATACATAAATGAATAAACAAATAAATAAATAAGTAAATAAATAATAAATATATAAACAAACAATTAAATAAACAAATAAATAATCAAATAAACAAATACACTAATAAGTAATTAAATAAATAAATAAGTAAATAAATAAACAAATAAACAAACAAATAAATAAGTAAATAAATAAAGAAAAACAAATAAACAAATACATAAATGAATAAACAAATAAATAAATAAATAAACAAACAAATATATAATTAAACAAATAAAGAAATAAACAAATGAATAAATAAATAAACGCATGTATCTTGAATACGAAGATACAAGAGTCTCGAACTTCTCCGTGTTACAAACAACATTATTGCTACATAGTCGTTTATGAGTTCTTGATGCAGTTACATTTCTAAAAGTTTTACCACGTTTTCCTGGTCGACCAGCTACACTTATAGTAACGAACTAATAAAGAAGAACTAAATTCACAACGTAGGAACACTATTACTTTCCTAGTAACACCAGATAAACACACGTATTATATTGAAACACGAAAAAAACACGTGACAATTGAATGATGAACAATCCATTATTATCGAGACCTCTAAAAGCATGAAATTATGACGTCAACATCTCGTATGTACAGGAGGTTTCGTTAAATACATTTCTGATCGTTTTGTTTGTAATTTCATTATTTGAACCATAGCCTTTCCTATACACAAAGCCCCACATTACTGACACCATTCATGACCTTCAAAAAAGCCTACACAGCTGTATTAATAACTGAAATGAAGATAAAGTACATTTGAAGCCAGTACGTGAATTACGATCCTTTCCACAAGAATACGAAATGAACTGCAAGATGTCCTACGGTATACGCTTTGCTGTGACGGACGCACTTTTTTTTTTTTAGTTAAAGCTTTTTATGAACTTCACTACAAACCATTTAGATTTTCCCGCAATATTAATATTATAAGCTTTCTATTGAGACATCACACGACCTCACAAGATGTATAGTTTTCATAAAATTTTTCGCCACAGTTCAAATTAAATCCGGAATATGCATGGTAAGACTTTCCTGTGTTAAATTTCATCAACGTACCTCGTTTACATGTTTCGACCTATTTATGGGTCATCTTCAGAACTGGTCGTTATTGGTCTTGGCGCCACTTGTTCTGTTTCCTGTGAGGGTGTGTTCCTGTGGTATAGTGTAGAGTCAAAGAGTGTGTGTGTTTTGAAGTTGAGTTGTGTGTTGAGAATTTCGTTGGGGTGTGTTTTTGTGTGTCTGTATATTTCATATTGTTCTAGTGTGTTTAGTTTCTGGCTTTTTGGTTGGATGTGTAGTATTTCCATGTCTGTGTTGATGTCTCTGTGGGTGTGGTTAGCATTTTGTGATGTGTTCTGCATATGTGGAGGTGTTTTGTAATTTTGTTATGGCTGTGATGTGTTCTTTGTAACGTGTTTGAAACGATCTGCCTGTCTGTCCTATGTAGAAGTTGTTGCAGGTGTTACATTTGAGTTTGTATACGCCTGTGTGGTTGTATTTGTTTGTTTGTGTTGTTTGTGTGTTGAGATGTTTTTATAGACACATCACAACATTGTATACAGAACAAATAACACTCTACAAAAACATCTCAACACACACACAAACAACACACCCCAACGAAATTCTCAACACACAACTCAACTTCAAAACACACACTCTTTGACTCTACACTATACTACAGGAACACACCCTCACAGGAAACAGAACAAGTGGCGCCAAGACCAACAACGACCAGTTCTGAAGATGACCCATAAATAGGTCGAAATATGTAAACGAGGTACATTGAAATTTAACATTGGAAAGTTTTACTATACATATTCCGAAGTGATACAGTGTTAAAAGTTGTGTAACCAAGATGTAAAATTAAATATATAGATATTTCAAGTCCATCATTCACAGATAATTAGCCCATAGAAACTAAATAGCCTATAAACAAAATCCGTTGGGTAGTTAGTTAAGTAGACAGACAGACCACACGTGAAATCCTGTATTTCCATAAATTACAGGAATACCACTCTCTCTCTCTCTACTTCTTACGAAACACTTTTCATAGAAAAGCGGGTTACAATTTAACGGCAGACGGCTTGGCCTATTGGTGGTTTGAAAAGACTCTTCCTGTATAATATTACTTCTGAAGTTTGGTTGGAGAAGAACGAGCATTCTCTTTCAAGTCTGTTTCATTAAGGAGCTCACAACTTGAAACCGTTCATTTTGCTCTTAGAACAATCTGGGTCTTCAAGGCTATAGACATTAAAATCGGAATTACCCTGTTATTCAATGCTTCCGATTATACGCCGTGTAAGCGAGTATTCACCCCCCCCCCCACCACATCACCAGGCTTATAAAACAGCGAAGCCTGATACAAAGTATTTCGCATGTTCAAACTTATCAAAGGGATCGACTTTCAGATTGATGGCTTTCTATTGTTGTTTGCCATCATAAGCTGGTAGATTTTAGCACTGGGGGACGCGGGAAGTTCCTGTCACTTTATTAGCTTCGAGTGGAAAGAATAGACACCGTCGGGTTACCATTTGCAAATCTCGTCTTCACTTATCAATATTATGTGATGTCTATAGTTATTATTATTATTATTATTATTATTATTATTATTATTATTATTATTATTATTATTATTATTATCCTTGTGTCTCAGTGAAACGTACAGCAGAGTCCGTATAGGTCAGGTTCTGTCAGATGTGTTTCCAATACACTGTGGGCTAAAGCAAGGAGATGCACTATCACCTTTACTTTTTAACTTTGCTCTAGTGTATGCCATTAGGAAAGTCCAGGATAACAGAGAGGATTTGTCTATGCGGATGACGTGAATATGTTAGGAGAAAATCCACAAACGATTAGGAAAACACGGGAATTTTACTGGAAGCAAGTAAAGAGATAGGTTTGGAAGTAAATCCCGAAAAGACGAAGTATATGATTATGTCTCGTGACGAGAATATTGTACGAAATGGAAATATAAAAATTGGAAATTTATCTTTTGAAGAGGTAGAAAAGTTCAAATACCTTGGAGCAACAGTAACACGTATAAATGATACTTGGGAGGTAATTAAACGCAGAATAAATATGGGAAATGCGTGTTATTATTCGGTTGAGAAGCGTTTATCATCTAGTCTGCTGTCAAAAAATGTGAAGGTTAGAATTTATAAAGCAGTTATATTACCGGTTGTTCTTTATGGTTGAGAAACTTCGACTCTCACTTTGAGAGAGGAACAGAGATTAAGGGTATTTGAGAATAAGGTGCTTAGGAAAATATTTGGGGCTAAGAGGGATGAAGTTACAAGAGAATGGAGAAAGTTACACAACACAGAACTGCACGCATTGTATTCTTCACCTGACATAATTAGGAACATTAAATCCAGACGTTTGAGATGGGCAAGGCATGTAGCACGTATGGGCGAATCCAGAAATGCATGTAGAGTGTTAGTTGGGAGGCCGGAGGGAAAAAGACCTTTAGGGAGGCCGTGACGTAGATGGGAAGATAATATTAAAATGGATTTGAGGGAGGTGGGATATGATGATAGAGAATGGATTAATCTTCCTCAGGATAGGGACCAATGGCGGGCTTATGTGAGGACGGCAATGAACCTCCGGGTTCCTTAAAAGCCAGTAAGTAAGTAAGTAAGTATTATCTTGCAGATTTCATCATCGCCTGAGACGGCGCCACAAGTATTTCTGTATAGCAATGGCAACTTAGCCATTCATTATAACGCAACTGAATCACTGGCTCTTGTCGTCTTCAAGATGTGGCGAATATAGAAAGATAAAGAATATTAAGATGTTGAGTCAAATGTTGCCACACGTTGTAACGCTTGTCTCTGTGACAGTAACCGTGCTGAAATCTGAACTCTTACATGCAATAAATCTAACACTCTTTTACTTACACCTAGAGTTTTTCTCTATGAATTCCATAGACTTCGCCCTAGATCGAACTTGGATAATTGGGTTCAGGACAAGCGCTGTACTTCCACATCTACCTACCTTGCCTCCCGTTTCAGTTACCTGTCATCATATCATAATCTCTTCACACGCACGCAAAATAGCCGCATACTAGCCATACCAACACATAAGACATCATCGTATTCATCATCATACACAATCTCGCTCTCGCGCCTGTGGAATACCCTACCCAGTGACATCATAGACTGTCGGAATTTAGTAGCGTTCAAAAGCAAGCTTATTAAGCATTTTATTCCTGCGTAGAGTAGGTTTAATTTTTTACTTAATCAATAAAAGAAATGGATCTCTCTTCTTAACTTTTACAATAAACTGTCTGGCTTTTATTAATCATTTAATATTTTAGTACTTTGATTTTTATTGTATTTGTAAATTTAATATTAATTGTAATTATAATTTATTTTATTTATTTATTTATTTAATAATGACATATACATAAAAACGTTGCATTAGAGTACCCCGTAAGAGCAAAGCTCGTGTTCGGGGACAGTTCCGTTACATAGATATACATACTTTGTAGACAAAATACTTAAGAAAAAAGGTCACATAAAGATGATAATAAAATTAGTAAATAATAATACTAGTAATAACTGAGTGAACAAAGAGACGATGTTGAGATTGGTGGATTAATATTAACTTATTATTAGTAGTATAATTAGTACAGGTCATGTTGATATAGTAACCAAGATAAGATAGTAAAAATACACTTAGGATAGAAATAAACCTGTTTTACAATACATGGTACATAATATAAATACAGGGAAGTCTGTCATATAAATTTTTTAATTCTGGATCTGAAAATTTCATTGCTTAAAGTAGTCAATTCTGGATGAAATTTTATTATCGAATTATATAGCCGTGGACCATAATTTGTACTGCGTAGTAAAGCAGCAGATGTGAAACAATTAGGTTCAACTAATTTAAGAATTTCATTTCGTCTTGTGTTATGATCATGTGGCTGAGCTACAAATTTCATTCTATTTTTATGATAGAATTTCAATAAAGAGTATTTATAAATTTGGTCAATTCTAAAAACATTTAATTCGGAATGGATCAAATTTGTTGGATAATCCAGTCGCCTTTTCAAACAAATTTTGATTATACGTTTTTGCAACATAATTAGAGGACAAAGAGCAGTTTTTGTAATGCCTCCGCATCCAGTTATACCATACTGGATAACAGATTCAACTATAGTCAAATAAACCAAACGTAATACATGAGTAGGCAAGTAATGGCGAAGGTTTACAAATTTGTAAATTTAATTGTAATTGTATTCGTAATATTGTAGTTGTAATCCCCTGGTAGAGGGGGAAGAGAAGGCCTGATGGCCTTATCTCTACCAGGTAAAATAAATAAATAAATAAATAAATAAATAAATAAATAAATAAATAAATAAATAAATAAATAAATAAATAAATAAATAAATAAATAAATAAATAAATAAATAAATAAATAAATAAATAAATAAATAAAATAAAAGATAGGAACGAGGGATTGTGCCATGACAGAACAGTTCTCAATTAGGTAGAAGTTCACCGTAATAATCCTTGTCGTCATGAAGATAACCGATTGCCCATTCTGAGTAAGAAAATTCAATAAATTGATAAGTCCAACTTTATCTTGTCTTCCAAGATTTAATTTTCCCTTAATTTACATACATACATACATACAAATACACACACACACACACACACACACATATATATATATATATATATATATATATATATATATATATATAGGCTATGTAGACTATATGTGTGTATTAATATTTCGTCTACTTGAAAAGACGATGTCCATTTCACATACGAAGTCCTCCGCAATCCCTTACTGTGTATCTTCGCCATAACCCTTTTATATTATTTACAATTCATTTTTATATTTCAATATGCCTGGTGAATTACTAAATAAGTATATAATAAATTTTCAATCTTAAGATCAAAGTTGATATGTCTTAAGATTGAAAATTTATTATATACTTATTTAGTACTTCTATATTATGCCTAGAACGTAAAACATGTAGACGTAAGAGTAGTTCAAAAGTGGCATATGTGAACAGCTGGCGACTTTACACGATTACTATACGCCCGCATGCACATATGTCCTTCATTCATTGAACAGCTATAATCCGCCAAAGAGTATTGAAAAACTTGGTGTACACAGATAGACTGTAAGGAAAAACATACCCATGAGCCAACAACACTACAATGAAGAAGTGAACACAATCAAATACATAGCACAAGAAAATGGTTACAACCCTAACATAATAGACAACATCATAAGAAAGACAACACAAAAACTTAACGAACACAAAAATACTCAAAACACAAACACAAGAACACAAGAAATACATCACACTAACATACGAAAACAAAAACACACACAAGATCGCATCCTCATTCAGAAAACAGAAATACAACATAGCATACAGAACAGAAAACACACTACAAAGACATCTCAACACACAAACAACACAAACAAATAAATACAACCACACAGGCGTATACAAACTCACATGCAATAGTTGCGACAGTTTCTACATTGGACAGACAGGCAGATCATTCCAAACTCGATACAAAGAACACATTAAAGCAATAACCAGAGGACACAATACATCTACATATGCCGAACACATAACTAATGCTAACCATACATACACTAACATAAATACAGACATGGAAATCCTACACATACAACCCAAAAACCAAAAACTCAACACACTAGAACAATATGAAATATACAGACACACTAAAACACAACCTGATCAAATTCTCAACACACAGATCAATTTCAGAACACACACACTATTTGACACCACATTTCAACACTTTTCAACAATCGAACGCACCCACACAACAGGCAGCGAAGTTCGAGATGACGCCGAGATCTAGTAGGCTCTGAGGATGGTGTGAAGAAGCCCCGAAACAGCTGTACGCCGCACATGCTTACATAATTAACAAGAGTAAGATCGCCATTTAATCAGATATTTATATTCAAGTGTTAAAAGTAATGTACGAAAGATTCAACATGGATTATCAAAATAGTTTTATTAGAAGCAGCTTTTGTGAAGATGTCACACCTCGAAAAAATGCATAAA
The DNA here is from genome assembly GCA_025594305.2 of Periplaneta americana. NCBI lineage: Eukaryota > Metazoa > Arthropoda > Insecta > Blattodea > Blattidae > Periplaneta > Periplaneta americana. Next base: position 142,017,987 of record JAJSOF020000019.1, on the reverse strand, counting down.
CTATTTACACAATGTATAACGGAGAAATGGATTATACTATTCTGGCATCGGCTGCAGAATGGAAGTGTGCTAAATAGTTTGACAATTTTCCGGGGACACTTTCCCTGACACTTTGTTCCAGTCTTATTTTACTTTCCTCCAGTATATTTCGTTTTAGATTTGCATTTTCTTCATTCCTGAATAGTTATGCCAGCGAATCGAATGCGGCGCGACATAAAAAGGAACCTCGATGTAATTCTCATGCTCGGGCGGTAAAGCTGGATAATGGCCACGGCGGGTCATGAACCGCGTCCGATACGGCGCAGCACGCTTTCGTCGCGCTCATCCTTTGTTGCCAGACTGCGGATTCGCAACGCGCGGCTTGTCTGCTCCATCCCAGCACACTAGAGCGCACTTCTGGACAGTGACTCTCCTCTACTCAGTCTCTTTAATTGGGAGGACAAACTGTAATTAGAATTATGTCCTCGCCTCTCAATGGACCAAATTGAAAAGAAACGTTATGTGAAGAAATAGAATTCACACCGTTGGGTTGGAGGGTCTACTGCGACAGCCTGCTGGTGGCTTTGTTATCACGAAGTATCTGGCTTGACTAGATCGATGACGTCAACATACACAGGAGTGACCCGCACAGGGCTATCTATTGCGAAATTAAACGACAAAGTACTGAATTGTGATGTCAAAAATATATTTTGAAAACTTTTCGGAAATAGACGTTTAGGCTGCAGCTTACTTACTTACAAATGGCTTTTAAGGAACCCGAAGGTTCATTGCCGCCCTCACATAAGCCCGCCATCGGTCCCTATCCTGAGCAAGATTAATCCAGTCTCCATCATCATATTCCACCTCCTTCAAATCCATTTTAATATTATCCTCCCATCTACGTATCGGCCTCCCCAAAGGTCTTTTTCCCTCCGGCCTCCCAACTAACACTCTATATGCATTTCTGGATTCGCCCATACGTGCTACATGCCCTGCCCATCTCAAACGTCTGGATTTAATGTTCCTAATTTTGTCAGGTGAAGAATATAATGCGTGTAGATCTGCGTTGTCTAACTTTCTCCATTCTCCTGTAACTTCATCCCTCTTAGCCCCAAATATTTTCCTAAGAACCTTATTCTCTAACACCCTTAATCTCTGTTTCTCTCTCAGAGTGAGAGTCCAAGTTTCACGACCATACAGAACAACCGGTAATATAACTGTTTTATACCTAAATTCTAACTTAAGATTTTTTGACAGCAGACTGGATGACAAAAGCTTCTCAACCGAATAATAACACGCATTTCCCATATTTATTCTGCGTTTAATTTCCTCCCGAGTATCATTTATATTATTGTTACTGTTGTTCCAAGATATTTGAATTTTTCCACCTCTTCGAAGGATAAATCTCCAATTTTTATCCTATTTCCATTTCGTACAATATTCTGGTCACAAGACATAATCATATACTTTGTCTTTTCGGTATTTATTTCCAAACTGATCGCTTTACTTGCTTCAAGTAAAATTTCCGTGTTTTCCCTAATCGTTTGTGGATTTTCTGCTAACATATTCACGTCATCCGCATAGACAAGCAGCTGACGTAACCCGTTCAATTCCAAACTCTGTCTGTTATCCTGAACTTTCCTAATGGCATATCCTAAAGCGAAGTTAAAAAGTAAGGGTGATAATGTTTAGGCTACAGCTCTCCTGAAAATGAAAAAGTTCTTTCGGACACGCTGTCTGTTACTGCAGAGCGTTTTCCCCAAATCTATTGGCCGAATTGTATTCACATTCAATATCTTTTATCCGAGAATCATATACATGACACATAATTTTAAGGATAATCCATTTAACACCCTCCCGTCTAGTCACTAGCTACAATTTTTTTATCAACGTGTGGTCTTGAATTGTACAGGTAAAGTAATAGGTCCTTACCTCCTGCATTTTGCTATTATTATTATTATTATTATTATTATTATTATTATTATTATTATTATTATTATTATTATTATTATTATTATTATTTTTATTGCAAGGTGATGCAGTATAACCTTTACTTTTTAACTTTGCTCTAGAGTATGCCATTAGGAAAGTCCAGGATAACAGAGAGGGTTTGGAATTGAACGGGTTACATGAGCTGCTTGTCTATGCGGATGACGTGAATATATTAGGAGAAAATCCACAAACGATTAGGGAAAACACGGAAATTTTACTGGAAGCAAGTAAAGAGATAGGTTTGGAAGTAAATCCCGAAAAGACAAAGTATATGATTATGTCCCGTGACGACAATATTGTACGAAATGGAAATATAAAAATTGGAAATTTATCTTTTGAAGAGATGGAGAAGTTCAAATATCTTGGAGCAACAGTAACAAATATAAATGATACTCGGGAGGAAATTAAGCACAGAATAAATATGGGAAATGCGTTTTATTATTCGGTTGAGAAGCTTTTATCATCCAGTCTGCTGTCAAAAAATCTGAAAGTTAGAATTTATAAAACAGTTATATTACCGGTTGTTCTTTATGGTTGTGAAACTTGGACTCTCACTTTGAGAGAGGAACATAGGTTAAGGGTGTATGAGAATAAGGTGCTTAGGAAAATATTTGGGGCTAAGAGGGATGAAGTTACAGGAGAATGGAGAAAGTTACACAACACAGAACTGCACGCATTGTATTCTTCACCTGACATAATTAGGAACATTAAATTCAGAGTTTGAGATGGGCAGGGAATGTAGCACGTATGGGCGAATCCAGACATGCCTATATAGAATGTTATTTGGGAGGCCGGAGGGAAAAAAACCTTTAGAGAGGCCGAGACGTAGATGGGAAGATAATATTAAAATGGATTTGAGGGAGGTGGGATATGATGATAGAGAATGGATTACTCTTGCTGAGGATGGGGACCAATGGCGGGCTTATGTGAGGGCGGCAATGAACCTCCGGGTTCCTTAAAAGCCAGTAAGTAAGCAATTATTATTATTATTATTATTATTATTATTATTATTATTATTATTATTATTATTATTATTATTATTGCGGGAGTTGATTTATACTAAATTTTGTTTTGTGACATAATTTCACAACCACGTTCCAAGACCCGGCACTGAATTCCTCCCCCACAAAGGCATGAGATGAGAACTGCAAGATTCGCGACTTGCTCATGCCTCTTCATAGCTTCGGAACGTCTGTCACTGCCTGATGGTCTCTGCCGATGAAATGTCATTAAATTCATTGCGATGTATGCTGACTAGGATGTTAGTGGAGGTTCGAATTTCACATATAATATAGACCTACACCGTTTGTTACAGATGGTGGAAGTTCCAATATATTTTTTTCGCACGCATGCTCTATTGTGTGATTAGAGGCGAAGTAGAAATAATTTTTGTTTCAATTATATTCGCAGAGGACCAAGGCAATTGGTTCTTGTTCTTCATGTCGCATTCTTAGAACAGTACTGTCGTAACTACCAATAGTTATACAATATGAATATTTATTTTCAGTCAATGACTTTACTATTAATATATGTAAAGTGCGAGTCCTTACATTACATGATTTAATATTGTATCAACGTTTTCGTTGGTTTCATACCAATCATCAGATACAACATTTTATACAGCAATATCATCACTATCAGCTACATATGTCTCTTACTTACTTACTTACTTACAAATGGCTTTTAAGGAACCCGAAGGTTCATTGCCGCCCTCACATAAGCCCGCCAGCGGTCCCTATCCTGTGCAAGATTAATCCAGTCTCTATCATCATACCCCAACTCCCTCAAATCCATTTTAATATTATCCTCCCATCTACGTCTCGGCCTCCCTAAAGGTCTTTTTCCCTCCGGTCTCCCAACTAACACTCTATATGCATTTCTGGATTCGCCCATACGTGCTACATGCCATGCCCATCTCAAACGTCTGGATTTAATGTTCCTAATTATGTCAGGTGAACAATACAATGCATGCAGTTCTGTGTTGTGTAACTTTCTCCATTCTCCTGTAACTTCATCCCGCTTAGCCCCAAATATTTTCCTAAGCACCTTATTCTCAAACACCCTGAACCTATGTTCCTCTCTCAGAGTGAGAGTCCAAGTTTCACAACCATACAGAACAACCGGTAATATAACTGTTTTATAAATTCTAACTTTCAGATTTTTGGACAGCAGACTGGATGATAAGAGCTTCTCAACCGAATAATAACACGCATTTCCCATATTTATTCTGCGTTTAATTTCCTCCCGAGTGTCATTTATATTTGTTACTGTTGCTCCAAGATATTTGAATTTTTCCACCTCTTCGAAGGATAAATCTCCAATTTTTATATTTCCATTTCGTACAATATTCTGGTCACGAGACATAATCATATACTTTGTCTTTTCGGGATTTACTTCCGAACCGATCGCTCTACTTGCTTCAAATAAAATTATATGTCTCTACAAACCAAAATACAATATATATTAATAAGCGTACAATATGATAAAAACATTATAAAAACCAACATAATTGGGACATAAATGTGTCTTTCTTGTGTGACTACATCCTACTGTCAAATGATTAAAAGCACACGTGTGATTACAATACTTGTACAAATATGTTTGCAGGTCTTCACTGATAAAAATAATAATAAATAAAATGAAATCTGTATACTGTATTGTGTGAAGAGATGCATTACAGTCTTTGAACTATGTTAACTGATTTGTTCGTGCCCGTATTCTTGTTGCAAAAAATACCGAAAGTTAGCTTTGAGTAAATGCAAGATAAACTTTTCAAAGTCACGTGACAACTCAGGATTACCAAGTATCAGTATGAGCCTTGTAAACTGTGCACTTGAATTTAGAGATACGACAGTTCTGTTTGACAGAGGATTAAATAAAGATTAGGTCTATAAAACTGCTGTATCTCAAAATTCAATTTTTGGGAGTTACGACAGTATTATTCTAGGTGTGCGATACGGAAAGGTATTCTTCCCACAGATCTCCAGTGCAGCTTATTGGCCTGCTATTCCTGGTACAGGCATTGAATGGATATCGAAAGTACGTTGGAACGTGTGAAGCAGATCAAATGTTTCAAGTCGATGCCAGTGCTTGGAGCTAAGAGACATCTGGTAGTTGTATGCTAATTAGTTTGCTAGTTCATTTAAAGTTTAGTGGAAAAATTAAATGCCCGCAAGAACTAAACTGTTCCTGGAGACAATACTGAAACTGAGGAGCTTCTGTGCTTAATGAAGGAAGTTCGGGACTTGACAAAAGTTTAATTAAGTTAGCAACTTTAAGATGCCCCCACACGCTTTCCCTTTAATCCAGGTCTGGCTCTTCCGGTATCGTATCGATTCAATGCAACAGAGAAGAGAATCAGGGCGTTTCTCCATCTTGGCATAAGCAGCTTCCAGCGTATGAAAGACAAAGATTGAAACCTCTCAGTTTCATTATTCAGCCTTTAATAATAGTGGTCTAACATAATTAAAAAAAAACCATTGAAAATCCCAGATCTTTATAATTCCGGAAAATGATAATATAGACTGGAGTAAATATAGAATTAATAAAATATGCTCCAAACATCGTAAAACAAAGATTACTCGATATTTTCAATGTTTGTTGGAGAACATATAACATCCCAATTGAATGGCTGAAAGGGAAAATATATCCGATTTTTAAGAAGGGCAACCGTTATGACTGTAAAAACTACAGAGAAATAAGTTTGCTCAATACGACATACAAATTATATACGAAGATTGTAAATCGGCGAATTCAGAAAATTAGCGAAAACCTACTTGTAGAAGAACAACATGGATTCAGAATAGGACGTTCTTGCAGTGACTCTGTATTTGTATTAGATCAATTGATTCACAAAAGAAGAGAATTCAATCTTCCAATTTAATTTTTATCGATTTAGAAAAGGCGTTCGATAGAGTATTACGGAACAAGCTGTGGACCATAATGTTAAATAAAGGATTTCCAAATCACATAATTAAAGTTGTACAGAGTTTATATGTAAATACATCCACAAGTAAGGAAACTGGTAAAAATGGAAATGAAATATATCTAAATCAGGGAGTGAAACAAGGTTGCCCTTTATCCCCAACACTTTTTAACATTTATATTGACGCAATCATTCGTGAATGGCAAAGTATATATTTTAAGAATTTTATTATTAATAATCGCTAAGAGCTAAAATAGTCATAGAAGGTAAAATAATCGAACAAGTTAACTCCTTCAATTACCTAGGGTGCAATGTATCATACTGCCAGAAAAACTATGTAACTTATAAAGTGAATAAGTTCCAAGGAATGTGTGGCACTATAAGAAGGATCTTAGGACGTAAAACTTTGAAGTCCACACAACTTAAGTTTAATAAAGTTATGTCAGTCCCTATGCTCACATACGGCAGCGAGAACTGGACTTTGAATAAATCAGACAGAAGGAAGATAGAGGCTGCAGAGATGAGATTTTTGAGATCGGTTGCGGGTTTACTCTCTTAGATCATAAAAGATCTGAAGACATACGTGCTGATGTTAAGATTTTTAACCTCAATGACAAATTATTACAATGTAAAGAAGACTGGAAAGAACATACTATTCAGCGTATGCATGAAGGCAGGTTCCCAAAATTACTTTTGAACTATACCCCAGTTGGACGACGGAATATAGGTAGACCTTATAATAGATGGGAAGATCAATTTCTCTGAGAAGGAACGGACCAAATGGCCCAAACCTTGATGATGATGATGATGATGATGATGATATAGACTTCATATTTGACAGAAAGTATGACAGACTCTAAAACCATCAAAACGTAAAATTACATGATAGGCCTAAGTTTTGAAATTTAATTTGGACAATAGATGGTCAAAATATTTAAAGCTAATTAATACTTTACATAGACATAAAACCATCTATTTTCTAATGTTATATAAAAAGTGTTCAAGTTTCCACAATGGAAAAAAATATACTAAGGCCAATGCCTAAACTAAAGAGTAGCCCAACTTTTATACCACTGTTGCTTCATATTTTGAACTCCGTATCTCAAGACTTCGAATAGTTGTTGATTAATAAATGTACAGATTATTGTGTTCCAAGGCAAAGGATAATTCTTGCATTTCAAGTGTATTTATATTTCCGTTTTGGTAGGTTTCTATTAAAGTTATAAAATCATCGGTTTAGTCTACATCTTGGGAAGAAGACAAAAGTTGCAATCTGACATCAGCTGCAAATACATGAATCTGAAGTCTAGCCTTCGATATGCATCTTAAGTATAGCGTTATAATATCTTCAATTTCTAACTAGCATTTCTAATATGGAAGTACCAACTCCAAAGTCTGTTGTGTTCCACATTAAAATTTTTTCCCACCTACTGTGCACAGATCTAATAAAATCTTTCATTTAAATACAGAGTGTTTCATAAGTACATGCAAATATTTTGTGGGTGTAATGTAGAGTAAATGTTCTATACAACTTTTTGTGAAGGGCCTTAATTTCCGAGTTTGGCTGCACGTAATTCTTTGCTAGGCTAAACAACATGAATAAGCCTTCATGTAAATACTGTGACAGCCAGGAAACGATCTCACGACCGGCAGAAGGAGGGCAAGGTCGGCCGTGGCTCGGCGCGGCAAATGAAGTTGCGCGCGCATCTGCTTCCTGCGGCATGTGCTGTGGCGTAGAGAGGAGAGGAGAGACGGCGACCGCGGCAGAGAGGGAAGAAATCCAGAGAATTCGGGAGGTGCCATCTTCTGGACATCCGTAGAAATTTCCAGCATCGTACTTTCCCGAAACTATGGTTTGGTTACAAAAGAAGAGACGCAAGTGAGCTGAGCAGTTGTTGTTGTAGTCGTTGGACAGCAAGCCAGCCAGTCTTGTGTAGCAGTGAAGCCAGCTTCGAGACCGGAGTTCGACTTGAGTGTGTCCGCAGCTGTGTGAGCGTCCGAAGTCCTGAGTTCGAGTGCAGTGGACCGCAGTTGGGGGACCTGAGCTCGAAGTTCAGTGGACTGTCTCTGAAAGTCTGGGGATCGAGATACTGTGAACTCGAGTGACTGAGCTAGAAGAGCTAGCCAAGGCAAACGAACTGTCAACTGAGAACTGACAGTTCTGTGTTGTAAATAGTACTTTGTGAACATTAGTTAAGATTAGCAGTACATTGTTGTTCTCAATAATTCAAGTAAATTGTCATTGTCGTCTGTGGAATGCAATAAAGAATACTGTGTTGCTGTGTGGAGTGCAAATCCCATTGTTGACGGGAGTGTTTAAATTAAATTGTAAAAAGGAATTATTGTCGTAACAATAAAAGTTACATTCTTGTTTTGTATTAAAGTTACAATACTTTGTGGATGTAATGTAGAGTTAAAATAAGGTTAAAATGGTCTATACAACGTTTTCTGAAAAATCTTAGTTTCCAAGTTTGGATGCAATACATAGGCCAATGTAACACCTTGTTGGGCTAAGCAAAACGAGTACAAGTCAATACACTTATTTAGAGGTACTGGTGTTTAGCATAGGAGAATATTATTATGTACTGCATTGTAGCCCGGAAATTGAGGATTTTCATAAAAATTATATATACATTTTAGTTTTATTTTTACCTGTACATTACGTGTACTTAATTAAGAATCACCCTGTATAGAGTTATTTTCAAATATAATAACATTCCGAGCATGTCGTCACTTGTGTTACGTTTTAACTGAAACACACATTACATTATGCAACGAGCCTATAATGGTAGTAATTAAGACGCGAGTATGTTTATGAAACGAGCGCAAGCGAGTTTCATAATTTTCATACGAGCATCTTAATTACCATTATAGGCAAGTTTCATACGACTTTTTATGCTCGACAATATTTCTAACTTGAAATTATTCATAAGTATTCATACTATTCTTATCTGACTGGAAAGCGAATTGACCTTGTGCAATATCTCGTAAATTGTGAGATGTGCGCAGACGCGAAAGTATTGATTTTTTTCCGAGAAACGAATGTCATTAACCTTGATAGCCTATAATCTAGAGAGTAAAATAAACATTAACCTTGACATAACCTTGAAATTTGTTTAGGCATTGAAAAACGAGATGACGAATTGAATTTATTTGAATATTATTTACAATTAACGCTAATTATTATAGTATCAGAACATACATTTCTGCGACAGTATTGGATTTCCAGCCTCCGTGATGTTTCGCTAGTTGTCTTTCCATTGCATATCGGAGAATAATCGATACTTGCGCTTTCATATTGCTTTCTGATTGGTGGAAAACCTGAACTTTAATGAATAGGTGTACTTTAATGAGGTCCATTAAAGGGCTGCTACGAGGTGTATAATTACTACATTTCGGCATGTTCGAGCATAACATTTTTAATGAAACTGATCATGTTTCATGTGAGTTATCCAAGGTTGAATTGATTCGTAGATAGTCTATTGAATAAGAAAACATATATTAAGATACATCATAGAAGTAATAGGCCTATTTGTGTGTAGAAAGACAGCACGCTGAAAACCACTTTTTCTGGTAACATGTTCATTTTCCGTGCTAATTAGCTACAGGAAAGCCATAGACGCATCACTCTGGAGTCTTATCAAAGCAAAGTTACCCGCGACGACTTGGGCACCTTTTGTTCCAAGCGGCGCTATGTGGGTCATACTTGCTACATGTTTTGTCTCTTTAACACTGACGAGGATTCGGTTTTATCGCCCCATTTCACTCTATTATGACGACTGAGTCAATCACGTGATGTGCTGGTTCCATTAGCGCCGAGGGCGGGCGGCCCATCACCTGTCAGGGCCTCACGGAGCCTGCCTGCTTGCGCGACGACACCGCGACTGTCACATCGAGTTCACACATTTTAATTCGTTTACTTTGTGTCGTCATCAAGATCACGTTGTAGCTTCCAAGCAACTGGTGATAACACGATTGACATGCGTTCGAGAATTCACGTAGGTTTACCGGACATTCGTATTACAGTTAGGAACATTTCGGAAAAATCAAACTATGTAATCGACCGTAGCGAGTTTCGAACCCCAGAGCGAGAGTAGTCTCACTCCGTATCTGGAGATCAACCCACATCCCACAGAGCAGTCCTACAATGTTAAGCTAGTCCTCACATTTGTTTTACGTTTTGTACTCGTACGTTGCCAAATGCATTTCCGTTAAGATTATTTCCTACAGGATTATTCAAAAGATATAAATAAGTGAAATCAACTTATGTGCATCGAAATAAAGATGAACTATCGTTTCTGAATTTCCACTGGCATTTCTATAATTCCAAGGGAAAACACTGATCACTTCACTAACTGTACAGTTTAAGCACATGTAACTAATTGGCATACAGTACAAATTTGTACATTACAGAGCTGCCAACCTTTCTGTAATTCCCCAGTACGCGTACTCTTCAGGCAGTCAGATGAAAGCATATTATGTAATAACAGTCTACTATACTCACACGTCACATGTCACTTCTTCTGGGTAAAATGCTTTGTAGCATGTTTTACACCTAGCAACCACTTTTCCGCAAATTTCTTCTTCAAGCATACTTCATGTGATGTCATCTCGTTCTCGATCAGAAGTTTTCCAATGTTCATGTATTTAATTTAGACCTGAACTCTGTACGATTTTTTCTCACAAATTCGAAGACTTTGGTTTTTTCGCTGTATGTATACATAGGCTATTTCTGGTAGCGTGGAAGAGAAGGCGTGAAGGCCTTAACACCACCAAAATAAATAAATTTATTATTATTTTTTTGTATGATTTTTTCTCACAACACCGAAGACTTCGTTTTTTCGCTGTGTGTATACATATCTTTGGTGGAGTGTAAGAGAAGGCCTGATGTCCTTAAAACCACCAGAATAAAAATGTAATAAATTACTCCAAACCAATGTGAATATAGCAGAGATTGTGCACGAAGATAATTGTGCATCATTATTTTTAGTAGGTTATTTTACGACGCTTTATCAACATCTTAGGTTATTTAGCGTCTGAATGAGATGAAGATGATAATGCCGGTGAAATGAGTCCGGGGTCCAGCACCGAAAGTAACCCAGCATTTGCTCATATTGGGTTGAGGGAAAGCCCCGGAAAAAAAATCAATCATGTAACTCGCCCCGACCGGGAATCGAACTCGGGCCACCTGGTTTCGCGGCCAGACGCGCTGACCGTTACTCCACAGGTGTGGACTAATTGTGCATCATTGTTTACGTAAATTAAAACAAATTAAAATTAACATGATACAAATATTATTTAAGAAATAGCCTATAGGAAATAAAGAAGCAATGAAAATGTATGCCTTAACGAATAAAATACTTAATATGTACCGCGTTTATATTTGTAAATTTATTCCATCTCTCACTTTCATTTGATTATGTAATAACGCACAGCAAATCAGAAGTCTGTCCCGTGTCTGGTGGGGAGAATATCGGAGTTTCAATGAAATCTTTATCTCCAGTAAATCATGGATGTTAACATTGTCTTCCTCGTGTAGCTATAGTATTTCGTTTACGACTGCAAACAATATTTGATAATAGATATCCTATTCATATAATTTCGATTATTGTCACGCTTTATTCAGTGATTTATCCCAGAAACTGCAGCGTGTTCATAATGCGTGTGTTCGTTTCATTTGTAATGTCCGCTACTACGATCACATTTCGCCTTCTTTCGATAAATGATTGTGGCTCAGGTTAAATGAGAGGAGAAAGTTACATTCCCTTTCTCTCTTATACCGAATTTTGCACACCTGTACTCCCTCTTACTTATCTGTCCGATTCCACAGTCTTTCTCGGTACCATAACTTAAATACTCGGTCACAATATGGTAACACGCTAGAAATACCACTGCACACATCATCTCTTTATTCTTCATCTTTCACTGTTGCTACTTCTCGTCACTGGAATTCTCTGCCGCCTGAAGTCAAGGGCTGCCGAACTTTAATTTCCTTTAAATGTAAATTAGAAAAATATCTTATGATGAGTTGCCAGACCTAACGCGTTGAAAATATTTAATGGAATGTGTTCCACTGTATTTATTTTTATTTATTTTTTTTGTTTCTTATTTTTTATTGTGTAATCATGTAAATCATGTTTATTTATCACTTAACGCCAATATGTATACCACTGTGTTGTTTTTTTATTATTAATCTATTTTTTTTTGTTTACATTTTATTCACTTGTCGGTTTCTGGTTTAATTATGTGAATCCTACTTAATTGTAATCTAATACTAATATGTATACTAATGTGTTTATTTTTATTTTTACTGTGTACATTCTTTTTATTGAATTATCGGCTTCTGTTTTTATGTGATTCGTATTTCATTCTAACAACATTAATATGTATTCCACTGTGTTTATTTTTATTTTATGAGGTAAATTTTTATGTAACTACCTCTTTTGATCTCATTATATACCTAAATTGTATCAGTATGTAATTACTTAATTCCGATCCAGTTTTATGTTCAACTATGTAAGCAAGTTTTAATCCTGGTTGAGTGTAAGAGAAGACCTTACGGCCTTAACTCTGCCAGGTTAAATAAAGCCATTATTATTATTATTATTATTATTATTATTATTATTATTATTATTATTATTATTATTATAACGAGGAAGAATAATTTCACATATTTCGTTAGAGCGATTGAAAACTCTTCTTTCAAAAGTAATATATTTAGAGTGACAACTGCGTTAAAATATAATGTATCGTGAAAGCGAAATAGAACGTAGATTTCTGAATCGCTGCAGGACATCACTGCCTGGATTATTCGTGTCAATGACGACCAGTTCGCATGCACGCCACACGCTGTGAATCATATCATGCGCTGCTAAGCAGTCCGAGGCTCTTCACTTGTAATTTAAACAGACGCCGTGTTGTGTTGTGACTAATGATTTGATTTTTGTGCCGCAGTCAAACAGACTGCAGTCCATCACGCGACGCAGAGTCAATAAAGGAGCGAACATATCTACAGTATTTGATCGAGCTTAAGTAAACGACACGGCTGCTCTGTTGACACTCACGCCTCGCCGGCCGCGCCTTTTTGTTTCACAGCTCCGTAGCCTAATCGCGTTACTATGATTCAAGAAGTTCCGAACACCGACATTCCGCGGCACACGACTTAAATGATTTCCAATAACATTACAGCAACTAATATTGCTTGTAAATAAATATGGGAAATGCCTGTTATTATTCGGTTGAGAAACTTTTGCCATCTAGTCTTCTGACAAAAAATCTGAAAGTTAGAATTTATAAAACAATTATATTACCGGTTGTTCTTTATGGTTGTGAAACTTGGACTCTCACTTTGAGAGAGAAACAGAGATTAAGGGTGTTTGAGAATAAGGTGCTTAGCAAAATATTTGGGGCTAAGAGGGATGAAGTTACAGGAGAATGGAGAAAGTTACACAACGGAGAGCTTCACGCATTATATTCTTCACCTGACATAATTAGGAACATTAAATCCAGACGTTTGAGATGGGCAGGACATGTAGCACGTATGGGCGAATCCACAAATGCATATAGAGTGTTAGTTGGGAGGCCGGAGGGAAAAAGACCTTTGGGGAGGCCGAGACGTAGATGGGAGGATAATATAAATGGATTTGAGAGAGGTGGGATATGATGGTAGAGACTGGATTAATCTTGCTCAGGATAGGGACCGATGGCGGGCTTATGTGAGGGCGGCAATGAACCTCCGGGTTCCTTAAAAGCTAGTAAGTAAGTAAGTAAATAAGTAAGTAAGTAAGTAATATTGCTTGCATATTATGTCTCATCACTAGGGCTAGGATTTTGATGACCTATAAATTATACAAAAATGTCCTGAAAACAATGCATTTATGACCTAAAAATCTTTCAAAAATGCCCTTAAAAATGCCCTAAAAATTGATCTTACATTCTAAAATTGGCTTAGTAGGAAAAGTGCTACTTAATATTTAGACTAGTAATTAAATTAAATTCTAGTACCAACATTCAAGTTTATTTAATTTTACATAATTTTTTCTAAGTAGTACACTTTAATTATTTCACCTGATGTAGTTTTCATGTAGTCTACCACAAGGCCACTCTTATCCGGAATTAGTAGGTATAGAGGAGTCTATATTGAAGGGGTGGTTGGACTGATCCATTACATGGGGTGTACTACGTTAAAAGGGCAATATTTCTGTAGGAAAACGATTAAAATATTATACAAAATAATGGGTATTAGCCACCGGCGCAGCTCGGTCGGTTAAGGCGCTTGTCTGCCGATCCGGAGTTGCGCTCGAGAGCGGGTTCGATTCCCGCTGGGGTTGATAATCTGGTTGGGTTTTTTCCGAGGTTTTTCCCAACCGTAAGGCAAATGCCAGGTAATCTATGGCGAATCCTCGGCCTCATCTCGCCAAATATCATATCACTATCACCAACTCCATCGACGCTAAATAACCTCGTAGTTAATAATAATAATAATAATAATAATAATAATAATAATAATAATAATAATAATAATAATAATGTTTTATTTTCGCTGGCAGAGTTAAGGCCATAAGGCCTTCTCTTCCACTCAACCAGCCTTAATCAATACAATACATAAATTTAAATTACAAATATTTTCACTACACTTAAAAGGTTCTCCAGCAATAATCTTCACTACACATTTATTTAAATTTAGATAAATCTATAAGGTAAAGTAGTAACTTGATTTATGAGCTAATTTAATTCAATGAATTATAATTAATTTAATATTTGAGATAGCTAGTAAAATGATGAAAATTAATTTAATATAAGCTTACTAGGACTATGTTACAGGGAGAATATATATATTTCTATTTCTATAATGAGAATATTAATGTAATTGCCATTAGAGGTTTTGTAAATCTATTTAGAGAAATTAAAGATAATAATAAGAATGGACAGATGATAGTTTCATTATAAGTAACAAATATTAATCAGCAATTCATCTGTTAAGTAAGAATTTATGTAATTTTGACCTAAATGAAGCTATTGTCCAACAACCCCTTATATCACTCGGAAGCGAGTTCCAATTTCTAAACTGTATAGGATGAAGAATATAAAGATGTCTTGTGGTGGGGTACAATGAGTAAATTGTTATAATGAGATCTTGTACTTAGCTGATGATATGCGGATAAATCTTGAAAACGAGAAGCCAAATATATTGGGGTAGCGGTGCGCAGAATTTGAAATAAGAGAACAAGAGAATGCAGGGCTCGTCGATCGCTTAGCCTTAGCCAAGACAGAGTTTGGAAAGACGGGGAAACATGATCATACTTACGAATATTACAAATATAACGGACGCACGCATTATGCACACGTTGTAGCCTGTTGCTCAAATTTGCATTTAGGTTACTTAATATAATATCGCAGTAGTCAAAGAGTGGCATCACGAGTGTTTGTACAAGGATTAATTTTAATTTATCAGGAAGAAAGTTCTTCAGTCGCTTTAATGAGTTAATAATGGAAAATATTTTTTTGGAAGTGTGATTCACTTGTTCATTCCATTCCAGGTGACAATCCATATAAATACTGTGACAGCGACGTGAGAATCGAACTCACGACCAGCGTCCCGCAAGAAAGCAGATCGCACAGGCTCCACGGAACATTGAGTGACGTCGCGCGGTGGAGAGAAGAGAGAGGGTGTATTACGTCACGCGACGAGTTTGCGCGCGCATCTGGTGCTGGTAGAGAGGAGAGGGCCCTGGATTTCTCTGGAATGCCATCTCTAGAGACGGGTGGAACCTTCGAGGTTACGTCGCTGTGGTTATAAATTACGGTCGCGAAGGAACGACGGCAGTTTCAGAGTTTTCAGTTATTCAGTCAGTGAGAAAGCCAGAGCAAGCAAGCCAGCCGGAGTTCGACTCGAGTGTGCGTCCGCATCTGCGTCAGCATCCGAAGGCCTGAGTACGAGTGCAGTGGACCGCAGTTGGAGGGACCTGAGCTCGAGTGCAGTGGACCGCAGTTGGAGGGACCCGAGTTCGAGTACAGTGAACTGTCTCTGAAGGTCTGTGGTTCGAGATACTGTGAACTCGAGTGACTGAGATAGAAGAACTGTGAACTGAGAACTGATAGTTCTGATTTGTAAATAGTGCTTTGTAAATATTAGTTAAGATTAACAGTTCATTGTTGTGCGTAATAGTCCAAGTAAATTGTCATTGTCGTCGGTGGAGTGCTATAACGAATACTGTGTTGAGTGAAGATCCAATTGTTGACAAGAGCGTTTAAGGTGAATTGTAGAAAGGAATTATTGTTGTGACGAATAAATTACATTGTTGTTACTAATAAAGTTCACAATACCAAGGTTCTTCACTGTCGTACTGTATGGAATAGTAGTATTATTTACAATTATCGGTGGCAAATTTTGTTTGTCACACTTCGATCTTTGATGTTCTATTAAGATTGCCTGCGATTTACTTGCATTTAAATTAAGTCCGTGCGTTTTCGACCATATGGATATAGAATTCAAGTCATCATTAACTTTAGTTATGGCGTCATTTATGTAGTTAGGTCGAGTATGCAGATAGATTTGTATGTCGTCAGCATAAATATGGTGTCGGCAGGATGTTAGATTAGAAGAAATATCATTAATATAAATAGAAAATAGTAAAGGTCCTAGGACAGAGCCTTGTGGTACGCCAGTCTTCGTGGTACGCCAAGTGGAATAACGATTATTAATAGACACGCACTGTTGGCGTTCACGAAGATAGGAGTCCATCCACGCTAACGCATTATCAGAAAATGCAGTACTCTTAATTTTGCAATTAATAAGTCAACATCTACAGTGTCGAAGGCTTTGGAGTAGTCTAAAAGTGTTAGTATTGTGATCTGTCCTTTGTCTGTAGTTGGTACAGCATAGTTAAATAACCAAGTAAAAAATAAAGGGTACTAATGGACAAAATATGTAGACAAAATATCAAAGGAAATAAACATTATTTTATATTAATAATGGGGATTTATGGCCAAAATTAAATGAAAATGCCTAACAAAAATAACCGCATAAAACAAAAGATGCTCTTATGAGTTGAAACAGGCAAAAAATGCAAAAAAAATGCCCTAACAAATATGTCTTAAAACACTCAGTTTATCACATAACATATAAATACTAAAGCGGCTATGTTTCTGGCTTACTAGAAAAAAGATGCAATTTCATCAAAATCCTAGCCCTACTCATCACCCAACATTTCCTGAACACTTCTGCCTGACTTTCCGCCAAAAGGCCGGCAGATCAACTCCGAGATATCCTTTACATTGTACCTTACTTGTAGTAGCCTAATTAAATTTGACTCTACCACCACCTGGCCGTCTTTCCACAGAATATAAAAAAACAAACAGGATATCAATTTTACAGAAAGACAAACACGAATCAAGGCAGGAATTACGGGAAAAACGAACAGAGAAAGGCAACAGGGAAAGAATTGCGGCAAGTGGGACGAATTAGGGAAATTGGGGAAGTGGCAAGGAATCAATGAAAGAGAAACCAGTGAAGAAGAATGGGAACTAATGAAGAAATGTGAGAACTTATCGATGGAATTGGGAAATAATTAGGTAAGGGAAAGTAAGAACCAAGCAAACATATGTAGGAACGAGTCAATGACAAAGGGATACGGGAAGGAATAGATTAAAGGAAACGAAGTCAACGAGTGAGTAAATGAGTAACGAAATCACATTAAATTTAGAGTATGTAAAAGATTTACTGTCGTTATCTTACAGTCACTAACACATGCTGGAAATGTTCTATTTAGCAGAAGGCACGTCTAGAAATTGGAGGCCTGCCAGTGAGGAAGTCCATGGACTCTGCTTGTTCTGTTACAGGTCATAATGTGTTAGCTGAAGATCTACCACTAGATTTCGAACCCATGACTCTACTTCATGTTTAGAGATCATTATTTAATCACCCTATATTAGTACATTATGCAACGAGCCTATAATGGCAGTAATTAAGACGCGAGTATGTTTGTTTATGTAACGAGCGCAAGCGAGTTTCATAATTTTCATACGAGCGTCTTAATTACCATTATAGGCAAGTTTCATACGACTTTTTATGCTTGACCATTTTTCTAACTTGAAATTATTCATAAGTTTTTATGTTATGGTTATGTAGTGACGAACGGAATTGACCTGAATTGTGAGATGTGCGCAGACGCGAAAGTATTAATTTTTTCCGAGGCACGAATATCATTGGAAATTGATTTAGAATTGAAAAACGAGATGACAAATTGAATTTATTTGAATATTATTTACAATTAACGCTAATTATTATAGTAACAGAACATAACCTTCTGCGACAGTATTGGATTTCCAGCCTCCGTGACTTTTCGATAATTGTCTTTCGATTGCATATCCGAGAATAATCGATACTTGCGGTTTTATAATGGTACAAAGGTGATTTGTCATTGGCTGAACAACTGAATTATAATGAATATGTGTACTTTAATGAGGTGCATTAAAGGGCTACTACCAGGTGTATAATTACTACATTTCGGCATGGAAGAGCATAAAAAATATTAAGACATGGTACATCAACTGGAGGTGCTATTGATTGGAGTGTTATCCGTGACGCAATGGGACAACCAATATAACTAAGAAACATAGTCATTATTGAGAGCCAAAGAAACCGAATTAGTTAAATATCCAGATGTGTGAAGAGGCTGGTGTTTTGGTTGAGCTGATATGACGCCAGAACTCAGCTATGAGTGCACACAAATGATGTGTGACTTTAAATATTGTGGCTTTCTGTTAACGTACCTCCAGTAACGAATGTATTATGCAAATCTAGCTTTCAGCTCATGTGAGTTGTGTGGATATAAAGGAAAATTTGTGATGGTGTCGTGTATAGTTCCTGGGGTAGCTCAGTCGGTAGAGCGTTCGCGCGCTAAGCGAAGGGTCCCGGGATCGATACCCGGCTCCGGAACAATTTTTCCTTGACATTATTCAAACCTGCTTTACAGGGAGCTACTACCTGAAAGCTAGATTTGCATGATCATAAGATATTGTTTGTAAACTTTTGTGTGACTTACATTAATTATCTTAGAAAGCATATTGTTTGAATATATGTGCCTGAAGATGCCAAATAGGCGAAAACTTTAGCAGTCAATCTTTTAACTTCAATGAATTATTTATATTTATAAATATTTGTTGTTTTTAAATACTGATAAGTCATTTAAACTGAACAAATACAATAAATATTCATATTATATTACATAACGTTTACTGACAATATTATCACACTGACGTAATAATTTGTTTGTTTTTTACAAGTGCGCCTAAATACAGGAGAATGCGTAAGTATATCAGTTCACAATGAACTGTTTTCACCTGACTGTAGTCTCCTTTGCTTGTTCGCTTCTCATCCCGTATTTCCACGTCATGAGGTCGGTATAAATTTTCTCATACAAATAATCTGAGAACAGAGTAATATTTTAATTTTTTATCCCCTGTAACAAAACTGGACACATCACATTATCACACGACCGGATGTAGTGTTACTTAGTTGCGTGCACGGCGCCACGTGACCCCACTATCTCGCTTCCCAATTGGTTCTCAAGCCAAGGACACGTGACCTGACAGGAGACACGGCGAGAGAAATCGCGTGTCTGTAATCGATTGATCGTTCTGCTGCTCAGCGTGATGAATCTGTTGCACCTTGTGTAATATAAAGCCCTCCCCAAAGCACGTATGTTCGTTGCCCGATCAAGACTCTTATCGCAAGTGCTCCCTCCGTTTCTTTCGCTCTTAAGCACTCAGATTACAAGGTGCGTGCCAGTTCCTTAGATTCTTCTTCGTCCTAGCAATAGCATCGACGACTTCTCTATTGCTATCTGTGATCAACATTTTCTGACCTGCTATTTTTTTTATTCTTTCTGCCTAGTCCTGCAAGGTAGGCCAAACCTTTGAAGGCCTTGTTTTATTTAAAAAATATCATCTCATCAGCGATTTATATGCTTTTCATCTTTTTCAAACTCTAGTTATTTAGTTCTCATCATCGTGATATTCCCGATGTTTGTAACATTATTTTCCTCATTTGTTGTGCTTTGGAATGACACGAGTGCACAATCCGTGCGTATCTACAGACATCGTGAAGGAGAAGAAAGTGAAGTTGTAGAAGCAAAAGGAGTGATAAGAAGAAATAACGAATGAAAACAATTACATAGACAACGTTAAAAGGTAAAATAATGATGGCCAGTTTCTCCAAGAAATGTTTAATTTGGTTTAACTAGTGTTAGTTACACTAGTTACACTTCATGAAATGGATACTAAAACTTTGTGTTGTACTAGTAGACTATATTGTAAATCTCGTCTATATATAGCCTATATTTCATCTAAACTGTGACTATAAATTAAGATTTTATAATAGTATTAAGTTTTTGACTTGTTCATATTCTAGCTGTAAGCATGTATGAATACCATGGCTTGTCAGTATATCTTTTCATTAATAATCTTCCTCGTATGTAATCGTGAAAACTTTGTAACTAATTCAACAGTTCATAGCATAAATACACGTCAAAAAATGACTTTCTTACTCCATCGGCAAATCTATCGTGCTATCAAAAAGGAGTGCGTTATATGGCAGTAAAAATTTTTAATAGCCTCCCTATCGATATAAAAAAGAAACTCAAAACATAAGATTATTTAGGGCCAAATTAAAGAAGTACCTAATTTCTCACGCCTTCTATTCTGTAGGTGAATTCATGACATTCAATAACACTTCCTGAAATTGATACTAAAACTTTGTGTTGTACTAGTAGACTATATTGTAAATCTCGTCTGTATATATTTCATCTAAACTGTGACTATAAATTAATATTTTATAATATTATTAAGTTTTTGACTTGTTCCATATTCTAGCTGTAAGCATGTATGAATACTATGGAATATTAATAAATACAATACAATACAATACAATAAATTAACAAATTAACAGCGTGTTTATTTTTAATTTTTCGTTAATGTATTTTCCATTTCTTCACATCATTTTGTTTAAAATAACCAACACTTAACTACAACAGTTGTTAACACTATTTTAACTATTCAGTAGCAGTTGGTAATGATTTTGCACATGTAAGGCAATTTTTATTGGCTGATATTATTCTTTAAATTCTGTGTCCTAGAGTAAGTCATGAAACATGTATAAAATTATTACCTGGTACAGTAGGCCATGATCGATGAAGAAGAAGACAAATGAAAGTTGTAGGTTACTGCTATTTAATAATATACAGTAATATAATAATAACTGCAGAAAAGAGAAGAACATGAACATATAAAATATGGACATTGCAATAGTTGTTTTCTTTGCAGTCCGACACGGTTTAATAAACTAGCGTGAGAAATGAAGTTTTGCCAATTTTTACTGAAACCTTTTTAATATAATACTCACTGTGTATTTTCAAACACTACTGACATTGGCTATAATTAGTTGAAAAAGCCAGTATCATACAATCAAGAGAAAATAGTAGATGTTGAATTCAAGTAAGTGGTCTATTTCTATTTGTAGGATATTCAGATCTGGTTTAAATTTCTTGTAAAATTTTGAGGCCTACTTGTTTTGAAAATCTATACTGTCACAAATTGAGTATCATGCATAGTATATAAATAAATCATCATTCCTAGATACCTTGCCACGTTCAGATCCCACGTTTTCTAAATATTCAATATAAATAGCTCAGTATCAAAATAAGCAGCCAATATGATAATCAGTTCACTTTTGGAGATTATATTCACTATATTAGCTTTTCAAAGTGTCTTTTAAATGTTATGTTATGTCATTCAAAAACATTTCTTAAAGAGAGACATAAAATATTATTTTCACAACTTCTGTTTGAACAGCTGTGGTGTCATCTGCCATATTTAACTGTCAAATGAGTTAACTGCCTAAAATCCTAATTTAAAGTTAACAAACACTTAACAATCTGTTAAGCCAATTTAGTGTTGAAGACATGAAAAAACTGCGGGATCGCACAAAACCAATCCGCGGTAAGTCTAAAATTCCACATTCAGTATTCCCAACGTAACACATATAACAATTTCCCTCCTCTTACCGCTTAAGTGACATATTGATTTTACTGCTTTAGGCTTTTAACATATTATTTTTAGAGACGTTCAATATAGTAATAATTATAAATTGGAAACTTACCACTACAATTTCACCTAAATTTCACTGTTAATTATTGTTTTTAAATATTTGCAAAAATTAAGTAAACTCTACAACTCCACTAAAGTTACTGCATTCGTGATGCAAGTAACATTAAGGAAGCCGTGAAAAAAATCAACAAGATTCCAGACTCATCATAGACTGGGGAAAAAAAGACAGACGTATATCACGGCCTGCTGGAGTATAGTAAACACAGAAAACATTTTAAAACAACAATGTTGAAGATAGATATTTTTGTTTTGCAAATTTGCCGTCATTGAACAGAAACCAACTAATTAGAAATTCGTCTTTCAGGTATGTAATAAACGATCTTCGCACAAAATAACGTACGATACACGAGCGGTATGTTTTCTTTCAATTCTCGGAAATTAAAAAAGCTCAACTACGTTTCGCTTTTTCAAACTTTTCGTCGAACATGAAAACTTCAACATACCGCTCTTGTAACGCATATTACTATTAACAAACTGTTTAGAGTTTAACATTCGTTAAATGTTCTAACAATACTCGGAGAAACTGGCCGTTAGAGAGCTAAAGCAAAAACAGGGAATAGGGAATGACGGAGTTGTGGAAGGCTTGCACTGCAGCCTGAGGCGTACCACTTCTATTCTGTGATTGATTGGGTGGCCGAACGGCCGCGCTCTTGTACAAGTAGGCCTACAGTACGCTGCACCCGGTCTGTGATATGGATGATGATATGTGAATTGATAATGGTGAAATGAGCCCGAGGTCCAATGCCGAATGTTGCCCAGCAATTCTCGGAAAAAACCCCAACCAGGTAACTTGTCCCAATCAGGATTTGGACCCAGGCCCGCTCGTTTCACGGTCAGAAGCGCTAACCGTTACTCCACAGCGGTGGACTGCATAACTTAATCAGAGGATGTCCTCAAGTACTCTGGCACATTCTTTTAGGATATACCATCTGATACCTATCTAGTTCGTGTCTGATATCATTATTTTTCTTAGTTTTTCATGATATCACATATCGTTTTTTATATTATTGTTCATTTTGTTCCAGACATTTAGTTGGTGTCGTATTACATAACCGTTCTCTCTTTCAATTTAATTTTATTTGTATAGTAAATGGCCTTTAGTCCTGCTTCCTACAGGGCTATTAACCCGGCTCGAAATGCTCAGGGGTGAAAACTGTAACTGAGTATATTCGAGCAATTCTTGGCAGGCGCGTCCTAGTCGCGGGGGTGGACGCTCTTAGGAGTGACTAAGTTCTGCCAAGGACCCAGTCTCGTGGGGCATAACACGAAACCCTTGCTCAGAGATACGGGTGAAGACCTCAACAGCAAATTGGCGGAGAATATTAATTCGCTACGACAAATTTGGTGGAAGAGGCAACCTCCTATTGGGGATATAAAATAGAGGGGCAGATGAAGACTCCAAAGCCTAGGAAGGCAATCATCTAGGAGAAAGCACTCCAAAATCAAACTCTGGCCCTCCTAGACGGGGTTTTGCGGTCGGGCTGGTAACCCACCCATAGAAAAAAATTAATTACTCATAAATCTCAGAAGGGGAATAGCCGGACGGATATAAGAGCACACCTGAATATTTTTTGTTTGAATAAGAGAATTAAAGAAAATCAAGTTCAGTGGAAGGAACATACTGTATATCCCGGATGCCGGATGAAAGATCACTAAAACAGGTTCTGCAATATCGCCCAACAGGGGTGCGTGATATCGGCAGACCTAGGCGTCGTTGGGAAGACAACTTCTGAGACGAAACAGGCCAAATGGCCTATCTTGTTGTTGTTGTTGTTGATGATGATGATGATGATGATGATGATGTATAGTAAATGTCATAACATACTGTATATTTACATAGTTATATTGAAGTTCTTTGTTATAGACAGAGCGTTCATGTCATTGTCCTTTAAATCCCAATTTATTTATTACTAAATTAATTCGCGAATACTTATTAAAAAGGATTGTTTTACATTATAACGTATAACTACAAAATTTACTGCAAAATAACTTAAAATAACTAATAATCGATATACTGAAAAAAAAAAAATAATGTTGCTCCTTTCAAAGTTGTTCAATGATTATAAGAACTGCTAAAAATGTGAACGTTTTGGGAAAAGGTTCATGCAGCTTCGTTCCAAAATATGGTTCTAAGTAGACAACACATACATGAAAGAACGAATTATTATCTAAGGACTATCTTTTGCAAGCTTCCGAAATGCGCAATAGACTGACTGTTAAAGAGGTTAAGGAATACTGCAGTAAATGTTTCCGCTTACTGCAGTACAAATATTGGATGTGTTGTCGTACGTTATCTGTTCACATCCCTTCCTCCTCAGTCCGCTCTCGTCTTCTCCTGAGTCACCGACAGTACTGACATTGCGGGCAGTATGGACACATCCACATTCATTCATAGTGTTCTGCCCTAGGGCAGGTCTTTCACTGCAAACCCAGCATTTTTCAGTCTTTCCTATTTTCTGCCTTTCAATATTTTAATGTTAGCTACAATTTTCCTGAAGTGGTACACAGAAAATTCTTGCACATTAAAATTAGTGATTATTGAATTTTTATTTAATCTTAATGTACAGAATGGAAAATAGATTATGGTAATTACCTTAAAGTAAGAAAGATACTCTTACCATTAATTGAGGAGCTAAAAAGTACCCAAGTAATAAGCTTCAAATGAAATGATTTCAATAATAGTGAATTGAGATAAGTGTAGGCTACAGCTTTGACAGTTCTCACTTTTATTGTATGGGGCAGAAACTTGGACATCACGACGGAGTGGAGAGAAGCGAATAAAAGCATTTTAAGTGTGGATATGGAGAAGGATGGAACATGTGAAGTGGACAGACAGAATACAAAATGAAGCTATGCTGGAAAGGGTGGGTGAAAAAAGAATGATGCTGAAACTGATCAGGGAGAGAGAAAAGGAATTTGTTGGGTCACTGGCTGAGAAGAAACTGCCTACTGAAGGATGCACTG
The DNA here is from genome assembly GCA_025594305.2 of Periplaneta americana. Classification (NCBI taxonomy): domain Eukaryota; kingdom Metazoa; phylum Arthropoda; class Insecta; order Blattodea; family Blattidae; genus Periplaneta; species Periplaneta americana. The sequence continues at coordinate 141,992,960 of JAJSOF020000019.1, read as the reverse complement.
GAAGGAATGGTGAACGGGAGAAGAGTTCGGGGCAGAAGAAGATATCAGATTATCATATGTGAGACTAAGAGGAAGGCAGAAAATAGGAAACTGGAGAATGCTGGGTTTGCAGTGAAAGACCTGCCCTTGGGCAGAACACTATGAATGAATGAATGATGAAAGTAGGTTGTAGGCTGCTTGGAATTCAGATAACACATGGGACAACAGGAAGAACAATTTAAAACAAAATAAATTATAAAAATCAAATTCCAAAAATGTAACAGCGGTGCACAAATTGTGTGCAGTGGCACCTGAGTCAGACGAAAGAACAATGTAAGCAGCAGAAATGAGGTTTCCAGGGATACACGGGACATGACACAAGTAGAATTAAAAGTGGCGATGTTATTAAACGTTCATATGCAGAACAATACATGCAGAAATAATGGGTGAACCATCTAACAAAAAAGAGGAATAATAATAATAATAATAATAATAATAATAATAATAATAATAATTATTATTATTATTATTATTGTATTATTATTATTATTTATACTGGCAGAGTTAATGCCATAGGGCCTTCTATTACACTCTACCAGGTCACGAAGTATACAAGCAGTTAAAATTTAACAAAAATTAAAGAACAGAATACTAACAAATTACAAAATAATAATAATAATAATAATAATAATAATAATAATAATAATAATAATAATAGCATAATAAAATCGACACTAAACAACATGAAAATAATACCATAATAAAAAAGAAAGTAAAATACATTGGAATATAGTGAAAGCAACTCATTTAGTACAAATGGTTAATATGGAAAAAAGTAAGGAAGAATATATCAAAATGGAATGTAATAAAAAGAAAAGAAATACAAAAATTAAATAAAATTCACGATAAAAAGGCTATGATAATCAGTACTATCAGGGACTGGAATGCTTTACCTGCAGACTTACTAAAGGCTTTACCAACAACCAAAAATGTATTTAAAAATAGGCTTAAGAACCTTAGTAATAGACGATAATTATACACAGTAGTTAAAGGGTGTAAATGATATGTTGTTATTGAAGTGTTGTATCAGTGAAGAATTATGTTGTGTCAGTGAAGTGTGTTGTATCGGTGAAGAAGTATGTCGTGTCAGTGAAGTGTGCTGTGTAAGTGAAACGTGTTCCTGTCAGTGAAGCTTTATAATTTATAGTGGCAGTGCAAAGTATTTGAACAGTGAAATGTTTTTGAAGTGTTAGCGAAATCAGGATAGAATCAGTGAAATGTGTCGTAGTTCCATTGCAGTGAGTGAGTTGACAGCGAAATGAATGTAATTTGAAAGGTACTTGTGCAGATATGAACATATCATACTCGTGGGTTTTAGTTCGATCTTAGTTTTAAGATACAAATTAGATTTATTTCAAATGTTATTTTAAATGATCGTTTCATTTAATTTAGTATATTCCTGTTGTTGTTGTTATTATTATTATTAGTATTATTATTATTATTAATTATTGTTAGTATTAATTATTAGTATTATTATTAATTATATTTTTAATTAATAAATTTATTATTGTCATTATTGAGTGTAATTAGTTACCACTGCCACCGGGTATATACCCATTGCAGTGTGAATAAATACATACATACATAATAAATTCATCGGCTGATAAAGAGAACAAAAAGGGGAAAGGAAGGAAAAAGAAATATATAGCCTATATTTTTACAAAACTATGGCAGAGAAAAGGGCTTATAAGAAGACGATTTCTCAATAGTAGAGGTCTACGTATCGACGTGATGGCTGGGTTAGGATTGACCCGTGTGGTGATGGACTTGGTTTGTGAAGCCTAACGAGCAATGTGGCCTGTAGTCTGAAGTGTTGATGATGATTGTCGTTCACATACTTTTCCCAGTTTAGCAGTATTTGTACAGCAAGACTATCGTTACTGAAATACTTTATTTCTACTCAGCGAGGACAGGACAATATTGGCATTCCCCGTAATAGTGTACAGCTTTTGTCTTCGATATTTCACAGAAAAATAGACTCAAGTTTGCTAGTGACAATCCGTCCATGGAAAAATCCGTGAATAATTAGGGGGCAGTATTCAGAAACACGTCAACAGCAGCCCTTCAAGTCGCAATGACGTAGTAGAACGAGATACTAAGAATTCAATGCATTTGGTGGACGTCACATTTTGGAGTGGGGGAAATGTAAACAAAAACCAAGATTATGAAAAGGTGTCCAAAGTTTCAAAGGCGGGGAGGCGAACTCTTTCATGGGAATAATGGTCTGGCAGAGACGTGATGTCAACGCCACTGAGGGCTTGCGCCAGGGACGTCGAAGAGGGGGATTTGAAATTTCATTTCACTTTGTCTGTTTACAACCTTTCATTTTTAACTTTTCACACTGCCGGCCTCATTGAAGACAAGTGCAAACTGTCTGAAAGCGCATGTGCTTGATTGAAGGCCGCACACATACAGCACAAGAATCTGCAGCAGTTCTAAAGGTATTTATTGTAATCAACATGTATTCGCATAAATAAAGATTGGTATGTGCAACAAATTCATTTAAGTCGTACCGAATTACGTAATTAGTTAATTTATACTTACTTACTGGCTTTTAAGGAACCCGGAGGTTCATTGCCGCCCTCACATAAGCCCGCCATTGGTCCCTATCCTGAGCAAGATTAATCCATTCTCTATCATCATATCCCACCTCCCTCAAATCCATTTTAATATTATCTTGCCATCTAAGTCTCGGCCTTCCTAAAGGTCTTTTCCCTCCCGCCTCCCAACTAACACTCTATATGCATTTCTGGATTCGTCCATACGTGCTACATGCCCCGCCCATCTCAAACGTCTGGATTTAATGTTTCTAATTATGTCAGGTGAAGAATATAATGCGTGCAGTTCTGTGTTGTATAACTTTCTCCATTCTCCTGTAACTTCATCCCTCTTAGCCCCAAATATTTTCCTAAGCACCTTATTCTCAAACACCCTTAACCTATGTTCCTCTCTCAAAGTGAGATTCCAAGTTTCAAACCATAAAGAACAACCGGTAGGCCTAATATAACTGTTTTATAAATTCTAACTTTCAGATTTTTGACAGCAGACTGGATGATAAAAGCTTCTCAACCGAATAATAACAGGCATTTCCCATATTTATTCTGTGTTTAATTTCCTCCCGAGTACTGTTCCAATTCCTCATAGAAGCTATCCTTTATATGGCCGTCTTTCTCTTCTATAGGGGCGTGAGCATTTATAACTACGATATGGCACCATCTACCCTTAAGTACTAAATACGATAACCTATCACTGATAAATTCGACCTTTTTTACTGCTAATTTATTCTTTTATGAATAAAGAATCCTGTTCCTAATTGGTGATTATCGTTTCCTTCCCCATAATACAACAAGTAATCTTCTATTTGTGTTACGCCATTCCCATTTAACCTAACCTCCTGTACTCCCACAAGGTCTATTCTATATCTAGCTAGTTCTTTCGCTACTAATGTTACCCCTCCTGTTCTATATCGACTTGTAACATTCCAAGTACCAAATCTCAAAACCTTATTCCTTTGCTGTTAGCCCTTCGCCCAACCCCCAAGCTGGAGGACCACCCCTCATCGGCTGTCCACGACTGCTTATTCAATATATTCACAGCTACCCTCCATATCTGGAGGCCGTCTCCTCTATCCGCAACCTGAGGACGCGCCATGCCGTGGTGATAGGGACCCACAAATTTATACTTTAGGAAATTATCGTTTCGATCACTGTTCAAAAACGTTTCGCCTATGTTGAGTGTGGCTGACTGGTCCTTTCCGTCTAATATGACAAGTCTGAGATTCTCGACCTACAGAAAAGTCTCTCAAGAGATTTAGAACTCTTCTGACCCATTTCGTTGCTTTCGTTATTGATCATCCATGTGGACCGTATTTTTTGTAATAGCGATACGAGTGAAATTTCCACAAATACTTTCTCTGTTACATTTACCCTCCTACATGCCTAACATACCATATTTAAGCGAAACAAAGTCGCGGAATTTGGATCAGTGTGCGAAATATGCAATAATCACTAAGTAAGTAGCCTATACCAGTCCATCGCAAAAAAAAAATACAATATAGACCTATACACCAAAATTTTATTAAATATTATTTTAAAACAAAGAAAAGTTTGAAACTTTATTCAGTAAGATATTACTGTTCTCTATGTTAATATTATATTATATAATTTCATTGCAGCTGTAATTTTGATTTAAAAATATCTTTTTATACTAAATCAAGTTTACAAGAGAAAGAGTTCATCCAAAGGGCTGGACTCGGGAAGAGTACCCAAAACGCTCATTGCATTTCCGCGTTGAATTGGAAAACTTAAACGTTGACGCAAATAAGTAGTGCAACGGCGATCACCGGTAATGGAGATCAAAATTTGGTCGATTTGATATACCAAAACTTTAGCGTCATTCTCCAAGGACCGAAGGTCTCCACAGCAAAGGGGACAAAGATATAATTGTCTAAAAGATGAGCTTACTTATTGATTTTTTTCACGGCTAATTCCTCTTATATTAATATATTATATTACACATAACAAAAAGGCTCTTCGATCCACACGCTCATATTAGGTTAAGCGACTTCTCCCGTCAAGGACAACACTATTCAGTACTGACCCAGAGTTCTGTGAGGATCCTGATATTCCCGTTTGTTTAGGTATTTGTGGGTTGTGCGGTTCAATACTTGTGTCCGAATAGAACTGTGTTTGTGAATTTTGTTTCACTTAATTTGTCAATGCATTGGTAATGTCAATATTTCTGTATTTTCTGTAAAAATATTGTATACACTCACTTTTACTATCTCTACGACTATCAGAAAAGATGGATTTCTGTAGTTGACGGAGGCTATATTCTGATGTGAAGACTGTTGGGGGCTAGTAGAGGATCTCAGTGAGTTGTTTGCGGACAGTAAGGGAGGCTTATCCGCATACTCACTAACTGACATACAAATTTTCGTGCGGACAATATAGAAACCGTGCTTAGTTTACATTTTGAAGCTGCCGATGTACGAGTTGAGTAAGAAAAAGTTTTATACGACTAAGAAACAACATAATGCAATTAACTGACAAATTATTTCACGAAACATCCACCGAATTGAGAACTTAATAAACAAAATATTCACCGAAATAGTGGCAGTTTAACACTAAATTAACCGATTTATTTCGCAAAAATATATAAGCTTAGTGCCTAATCGTGCAGTATCTTCTAGAAGCTTCGAGTAGAAATTAAAATAAAATAATACTCGACTAGAGTTTAATTTGTCGCAAAAAATTGGCAACTGTGACAAAGTTTCCGAACTGTCAGCTTTTTGGTAGCAATTCAAAGAATTCCCATTGATGTCTGATGTTCGAAAGTAACGAACTACCAAGTCTTACCGGCTCAATACTATGGGCTACACAGTATAAATATAGGAACTGAAAGCTATGGAAAAAAAAATAAATAAATAAAAACACACTGAAAGTGCGGAGAAGGTTAAGTTTAAGAAGGCTTACGTGTCCCTGATGTATATATGCAAACTTTTCCTCGGCCCAAGCCACTGGCAGTCTGAAAGACTACTGAAGATCCCTACAAATTGCTGAATGGTGGCAGGTTCTACCGCCGACCGTGTGTAGACGTTGCGGGAAGGCAGAAACTACTTCCCACGAAATGCACCTAAATTAGACGGAGTCTGAAACTACAGTAGAACCTCTATTATCCGTGGTAATGAAGGGGATGAACTGGACGGTTAATCGAAAAAATCGGATAATCCGTATCATAAAATACTTTCGTAAATTAAGTGAATAAGAGCTGAAGTTCCGTAATTTCCTCCGTGATCTTATGTTTAACGCGCTAGGTAGTGCATCAGAAGTTCACTAATTTAAGTTCGGTTGTCAACGACGTGCTTTTAAGGGGCAAGGAAACTTCTCGTAATGCCTATCAGCGGAAATATAGGAATAGTAGGCCTAGAGGTCTCATGTTGTAGATTTACATACTCTATACACTTATCCTTGATTTTTATTAAATCGCGCACAGTTGTAACATCAGTCTCGTATTCTGATGCGAGATGAGCCACAATTTCTCATTCTGCAAACCACTGAATTATTTTCATTTTTTCGATACTTATCATAAATAGTTTTCTTCTGACACTCGTGGAATACATTTTATATAGAAGTTGTACAGGACGGCAACTTGAACAGCAGACCAAGCTGGATAAGTGTTAAGGCTTGTAATAACACTCCCTAGAAAAAATACGTACTAATACAACATACAGTAGTACTTCATATGTTTCTGTCAAAAAAAAAAAAATGAGTGAGAGAAAGATAGTCGGATAATCCGTCAATCGGTTAATAGGGTGTCGGATAATCGGGGTTCTACTGTACTTTATTCTCCTGGGGATTTAAAGCAAACTGTCATCCTATGCAGCTTGCTCGCGTGTTGTTGCATCTCTGACCGTTATGATTTGTGCGTTAATTACACCGAGATATTGTGCCACATTACCTCAGGCTTTTGTCTCTCAAAGCAGAAGAAGAAGAAGAAGAAGAAGAAAGAAGAAGAAGAAGAAGAAGAAGAAGAGGAAGAAGAAGAAGAGGAAGAAGAAGAAAAGAAGAGGAAGAGGAAGAAGAGGAAGAAGAAGAAGAAGAAGAAGAAAAAGAAGAAGAGGAAGAAGAAGAGGAAGAAGAAGAAGAGGAAGAAGAAGAAGAAGAGGAGGAGGAAGAAGAAGAAGAGGAGGAAGAAGAAGAGGAAGAACAAGAAAAAGAAGAGGAAGAGGAAGAAGAGGAAGAAGAAGAAGAAAAAGAAGAAGAGGAAGAAGAAGAAGAGGAGGAAGAAGAAGAGGAAGAAGAAGAAGAAGAAGAAGAAGAAGAAGAAGAAGAAGAAGAAGAAGAAGAAGAAGAAGAAGACTGTGTCCTCGTCCCTCCCCGCTTGATGTAAACAGCCTGCACATTTTAATAAGAATCCCACATTCTGCGCTGAATGCCCCATAATGACAGCCTGTACGTGGATCTGCTCGCCGCTCATTTTCTTCAAGATTATTTGTCACTCGTGACAGCTGGCAACGACGACGTGAGGAAGCTTAGAGCCATTGTTTCCTTATTTAACGTAATGGGAGTTCTTTTCATGAGTGTTGCAGTTCCTCAAGTCGTGGTGCGCTACGGACAACAACGACACAAGTCAAGCACGCGGTAATCAGCACGCCCGTACCTTGGGTCCTTGTCATGTGTGACGGCTACTGCGAGCTGCCTCAGCCGGAGTCCTGGCATCCCATCGTACTGACGTAAGTGCTGCATACTTTCTCATGACTAGTTACAATGTTATTGCAGTAATCTCGTGTTAAATGAATTGTGCAGCAGATGACTCTCTCTTCCCAAATTCACGAATCTCTTAACATACATTTAACCCAAATGATTTCAGTTAAAGAGGAGAAAACTCGATGTTCTCCACCTGCGTAACGGCAGCAATACTTACTCGAAGTCTGAATGATCACTACGCACTACGCACTATTCCGTCCATTCATCTAGTGCAGGGGTTTCCAAACTTTCGAATATCACGGACCCCACTCATAGGCCTACATTATTTCGGCGGACTCCCTCAAATTTGTTTGCATAATATAGCGAACTAAAATTCTTAATAAATTGATAGGAATATTTCATTTTAGTTTTAATAAGATCTGAGAAAACACAGTATAGGATAGAAGTGATGTAACTGTGCACATTGAAGGGGAGGGGAAGTAGAATACATTGAAATAAATAAATACTCTATTATTCACGGTGCGTGGTTAATTAGAGAATTAGACAATCTGCGTAGTTTGGCAACAGTGTTTCGCCGGCTCACGTATGAAAACATACAAGGTAGTCAGTTTGAACCGCAGAGTTCTGTCCCTTAGTCATTCAAATATGATTGCCAGATCTCCTAATGACAGGAAATAACGATACGTGTTAATCTTTTCATTTAATTTGTAAGGCAATCGTTCATTTTATCGAAAAACTGCAAGAGGGATAAATCATTCCTTACCAATTATCTAATCATAAAAGTAAATATCAGCACGATATAAAGCAGTGCTAATATTTAGGCGAAAACTATACTTTTCTTACAAAAATATTTCTTTGACACTATGGCATTGGAATGTTTTGTTCTACTTTATTCGAGGAATAAGCTGTTAACATTCGCCAGATATATTACTTCCATTCTATGTATGAAATTTATTTCACATTCCATCATGTCCTACATGTGGAAAATGAAATTAGATTTTTATATCTACCATACAAATTTTCAATTGTTTATAAATCTCATTTATTTTCTCACATATTTTGTTTTCTATCGTCGCTTGTTGCTGAAACTGATCAGAAAGAGAAAAAGGAATTGGCTGGGTCACTGGTTGAGAAGAAACTGCCTTTTGAAGGATGCACTGGAAGGAATGGTGAACGGGAGAAGAGTTCGTGGCAGAAGAAGAAGTCAGATGATGGACGATATTAAGATATGGATCATATGAGGAAACAAAGAGGAAGGCAGTATATAGGAAAGGCTGGAGAATGCTGGATTTGCAGTGAAAGACCTGCCCTTGGGCAGAGCACTATGAATGAATAAACCTATGTTAGACTCAGTTCCCAAATGTAGAACTATAGTCCCGTTGCTCTAATTTCCGGCAGCCAATCACGTTGCAGGTCGGCTACATTTAAACGTGTGCGTCTTGTGATTCGCTGATGAAGATGTTAAGCATTTCCTAAGGCTGGTTAAATACTTCATATAATCGCCCGCCATTTTGGCTCTTTCGTTGGCGTTCTTATTATAGAAATATATTTTAGATTTATATATATATATATATATATATATATATATATATCTTTTCTCCCTGTAACATAGTTCTAGTAAGCTTATATTAAATTAATTTTCATCATTTTACTAGCTATCTCAAATCTCAAATTAATTATAATTGATTGAATTAAATTAGCTCATAAATTAAGTTACTACTTTACCTTATAGGTTTATCTAAATTTAAATAAATATGTAGTCTACTAGCCGTTAAAACTTAACTGAAGAATATTGCTGGAGAACCTTTTAAGTGTAGTATAAATATTCGGAATTTAAATATGTATCGTATTGATTAAGGCTGGTTGAGTGGAAGAGAAGGCCTTATGGCCTTAACTCTGCCAGCGAAAATAAATTATTATTATTATTATTATTATTATTATTATTATTATTATTATTATTATTATTATTCGCAGAAAGCACACGAGGACGTTATTTGCCGCTCAATTATTTGCTGAATAAAGTTCGTTTGATTTATTATCATAGGAGCTACGAATGATAATGTTTAACGGTGTGGCAAATAGATCCCTCTGCTCGGCAACGAAAGGACAAAAATGGCGAACGATACTACCTACCTAGACTTTATAGAGCCTTGACTTCCTAAGACGTAAGCAAAGAGAGGAGTCACGTCGGGAATAACAGCGTCGCGACTGTAGTGTTGTGCCACTCTTGGTGTGATCAAGGCGGTGTGACGTGGCGAGCCTCAATATGTCACTGTCCGCGGCGGGCACGACATCCACAATGGCACAACACTACACACGGCCCCCTGCTGATATCCTTCCGACATCTTGTTATCCCTGATCCCGTGTTTTAATCTGCACTTCTCGTTATAAATCAAGGCCTCTCTCTTTTTGCGCCTACGAAAAGAAGAATATTACAATAGCTCTCCTTGAGGAAGTACAGCGCCTTGACTTCCTCCTGATGGGATCGTGAAAAGCCATTCGAGGGGAGGCGCATAACGCGCGGAGGGTCGCTCATCGAATGGTTAGCACCGCGATAAAATATCGGAGCTACATGGAAGTGCCGTATCCACTTCATGGTACAAGCTAATGCCCATTCGAGCTTCACTCCACCTCTTCGCCGGTAGTCTTGCTGCTTTTGGAAGTCTTACGCCCCCCACTCCCCGTAGCCTAAACTTATGCTGTCTCCACTCTTGTCTTTAATATTATATTTCTGCAGAAAACATATTTGTACTTCGTTTTTAATGTCTTCATTCCGTATTCTATTCAGTCTCGTACAATCTTTTACGTTACATAGGAATCTCATCTCAGCAGTTCCGTTCTTCTTCACAACCAGCTTTCGCAAGCCATATAGCTTTGTCTCCTTCCTCATATTCTGCTACACGTCTTGCGTGGAATAGGCCTATCTGTAATTTCTCTTCATTTCATTTTCATACTTGTCACATGATAAATAGGACCAATCTAAAGCCAGTTACCTGTCCTGTAGCTTGTTATCTTAGATATCACAATATTTACCTAAGACCATCATTACTTTTCTTTATGTAGTTTACATTTCAAGATTTTTTATCGTTTAAAAATTGTTTCATTCATAGGTCTATAAATAATTTTGTAATTTTGTTTCAGTATCTTGCATTAGGCTGCAATAAGTCATCAGCAGGCTTCGAGACTTCGGACCCAATAGAGCAGTTCAGAGGGAAATCCGCATAACGGCGTACTGAGTATAGTGGTAAAGCGTACAGTGGGTGGGGGTACTGTAGAATGAATGCCAACAAATACGCAAAGGAAAACGCTCTTGATTTGAAAGTTCTGACGAATAATTTGGTTTTCATACAAACTGTGTCTGAAACTATTACACGGTTAGAAAAGTCAGAGCAAGAGATGCCGGAAGCCCTCAAATTAGTTGAGGAAATGACGCAGAGAATTAATGAGACATCAAGTACACCGGTTACTGAACGTGTAAAACAGAAGTGGAAATCAATTTTATGTAACAATAACGGATATGGAACAAATCAATCGTCAACACATTCACTTCTTGCATGATGGCGCTCCTGCACACTTCAGTCGTACGGCTCGCCGGTACTTGGATCGAAGGTTTCCTGATCGATGGATAGGTAGAGGTAGCCCAATTGCTTGACCTCCACGCTCACCTGATCTGAACTCTCTCGATTTCTACTTTTGGGGCCATTTAAAATCATTGGTTTATTCGTCTGCGGTGCCTGATTTGGAATCCCTTCGGAATCGAATTGTGGCATGTTCTGAGGACATACGCAATACTCCTGGAGTTTGGGATCGTGTTCGCAGGTCAATGAGACATCGATGTAAGGCCTGTATTCAAGCAGGAGGTGGACATTTTGAACATCTTCTGTAATGACAACGACCTGGGGAAAGAAAAACGTTCCGGTGAATTTCAATGTTGTGAAGGCCATAACTCGGAAATGAAGCATTTCCGGACACATGTTGTAATGAACTATTTTGATTGTCTACATGTGGGAAATACATACCTGAAATTATGCCCCGTATTTTTTAAACACCCTGTATGTATGTATATATATATATACATATGTGTGTATGTGTGCGTGTGTGCGTGCGGATGCGGGTTTTCTATCTCAAGTTATATTAAAAAACCGTATATATTTAAATAAGAAATATCATTCTGATTGAATATCTACTGGACTTAGCAGAAATTGAGATACAGCATAATTAAATAGGCCTATATTTAAAAAGTCAATAACATTTTAAAAACACGTAATAATGAATTTCTACGAAGCTTTAATAATACACCAACTATATACATATTACATGCCTATACACAGTGTACCGCAAGTATTGTTATTAATTTTAGGGGGAGGGGTTGTTCTTTGAGATATTTTAAACGAAAAGTAAAATACAATTTTGCTCGTTTTTTCTTCCTTTTAGAGATGAAGTTGTTTTATATGAAATAATTCATAGCGTGTTTTGGGAAAGCCTTGTGCTTTAAATGTGCAGAAATTTGATCCGAACAAATGTAACAGGTCTGAGAAAGAATTTAAGAGTTCAAATATCTCTACGACCTTTGAGTGCTGTACAATTCTGCTTTGTTGTATTTCGTCTAACATCGACTTCCATCTGAAGTAATATAATCCAACTCACTGACTTTAAATAAGTTTCCTTTCTTTGTTTCTCGCTAGCCTATCACAATTCGAACAGTAGCAGACATTTAGACCTAGTTAGTATGTTCTGTAAATAAGAACACATCATAAGAAAGTTGTTCTCTGTGCTTGATTATATTGTATGAAATTCATTATAATTTCTAAATTAATGTTTTAATTGGTTTATTTTACGGCGCTTTATCAACTGCGATAGTTATCTAGCGTCTGATTGAAATGAAGGTGATAACGCCAGCGAAATAAGCCCAAGTTGAAAGTTACCCAACATTTACTCTTAATCGGTTGAGGGAAAAACCTGGTAACTTGTCCCAAATAGGGTTTCAACCCGGGCCAGCAGTTTCGCAGTGCAACACGTAGATCTCTAGTCCACATGGTGAACAAATTAATAGTATTTTTTAGATTATTTTATAAATATTTACTAATTTTATACGACAAAATTTAAAATGTAGACATAATTCATTTCAAGACATAAATACTGTACATATTCAGCTTGAAAAAGAAAGTAGGCCTACTGATCTTAAATGTTCATTTTTTAAATCTATGACGCACTGCGATACCGTGCACGTAACTCAGATGAAATATGAAATACTTCTGTACTGGAACTAAAAAATTGCTCGTATCTTATCTTAAGATCCAGTTAAAAATAGAAACTTCAATAATATACAACTTATTGAAGTTATTTACAGAATCCTATCCAGAGTGCTCATAAAATACTTCTTCCATTTTTTTTTTTCAGATGTGCGAATAACATTTACTAACCGAAGTAATTTCAAATACTTTCTTCAAAGGTACGTTAATTTATTTTTGATTTTATCAACAGTAATCTCACTAGAGCTTTTCATTTATCTACAGAAAATCAAAACTCGAGTGGGATTTAATTGACTATTACACGGTTAGAAGAAAGTATATAAAGATTAGAAGTAACGAAGTACTCCAATACAATAAAATATTAATTGACTTACGAAAATAGAACTGTCTTCAAATGTATTATTGTACCATCTTAACATTACAAATATTACGCTAGATGCATGCTAGATGGCAGTAGTGTATTATGATTAGCTGATATCTTGCTATCAGTTGTGCCAACTATGGAATCTTCATTGAACTCTGTAGACGATTACTAGCAATGCCTTCTCGATCTAGATCACGATGGCAGTGTTACTTGTCAAGAAGGTTTGTTGATTCAGTTTCATTTTTATTAAAACAGTTGCATTCCACTTCAATTATCCGGATCCCAGTAATCAAAGTCACTTGACAGATGATTTTCAATAAATCTTAATATTAAACAATCTCTGATACGTGACTATCCATAATATCATATAGCAGAAGTTATAACATAAACTAAATAATATAAACAAGTGTTAGAAAAGTTTTAATTAACGACGATGACATAAAAAAATAAACATGAATAATTTTAAAAGGAATAATTATTGAATGTACAATTTTCAAATTTGAATGTTTTAGTGGTTGGTGGTTCAGTTGATGTTATATTGGACGTGTGCGTAAAAGAAGTGGAACTCGTTGATGTACATGGTGTATTCCTCAACTTATTCAGGATTTCCGAATGGTGCTCTTCATTTATTTGTAAATAGGATTTCAGGAAGATGCATAGATATGATCAGTGATCTTTATTAATTTTTGTTCTTGAATGCCAATGCGAGTCATATTCGAAAATGCTGTGCATCGACTGGAGTGGTTTGTAATTTTCTGTTTTTTTTTTTTGACGTCCAGACCAGCGCAGTTTGAAATGTTGGCAAACAAAGAAACAAATGCTAGGGACGCGATAAAATTGTGCGATAAGCAGCCATGATTGGTTGAAATACGTCCTTTCGTACCCTTTTATTGGTCAAAAGTAGTATGACGTAGTAATAGTGTAATTAAATAATTTCTCATTTCTTCGGATATCATTACTTAAAAATAAAAGAAATGTTGCAGTAATTATCTTGTTATTCGTTGTTTATCATAAGGTGAAAAGCTATAAACATTTTGTGGTTAGGCCTAACACTTCAAGACTACCAAGCTTCAGTAGCCGAGAGAAGGACCACAGCGAGTATCGAGACGTAAAGCATGCAAATTATTGTACCAAGGATGGAAGTCTAAGATCTTACAAGTTACCAGCGAGCAGACTCAGTAACACATGCACTTTTCTGAGTTTGAATATTACTCACCCAAAGTAGATGATCAGCCATCTCCTTTCGTCCTGACATAGCGATGACGCTTTCGTCATTCTGCCAAAAACAAGAAAAGAAAAAATATTAAAACGTGGTACAACGCTCATCAGAGTCAGGTTGAACCACAATTGGTAACAAGAGTTGTAAGGAATAATTTGGGAGTACGTAATGTTATGTTACTTACTTACAAATGGCTTTTAAGGAACCCGAAGGTTCATTGTCGCCCTCACATAAGCCCGCCATTGGTCCCTATCTTGAGCAAGATTAATCCAGTCTCTACCATCATATCCTACCTCCCTCAAGTCCATTTTAATATTATCTTCCCATCTACGTCTCGGCCTCCCCAAGGGTCTTTTGCCCTCCGGCCTCCCAACTAACACTCTATATGCATTTCTGGATTCGCCCATACGTGCTACATGCCCTGCCCATCTCAAATGTCTGGATTTAATGTTCCTAATTATGTCAGGTGAAGAATACAATGCGTGCAGTTCTGTGTTGTGTAACTTTCTCCATTCTCCTGTAACTTCATCCCTCTTAGCCCCAAATATTTCCCTAAGAACCTTATTCTCAAAACCCTTAATCTCTGTTCCTCTCTCAGAGTGAGAGTCCAAGTTTCACAACCATACAGAACAACCGGTAATATAACTGTTTTATAAATTCTAACTTTCAGATTTTTTGACAGAAGACTAGATGACAAAAGCTTCTCAACCGAATAATAACAGACATTTCCCATATTTATTCTGAGTTTAATTTCCTCCCGAGTGTCATTTATGTTTGTTACTGTTGCTCCAAGATATTTTAATTTTTAATTTTTCCACCTCTTCGAAGCATAAATCTCCAATTTCTCCAATTTTTATAGTTCCATTTCGTACTGTAATCTGGTCACGAGACATAATCATATACTTTGTCTTTTCGGGATTTACTTCCAAACCTATCTCTTTACTTGCTTCCAGTAAAATTCCCGTGTCTTCCCTAATCGTTTGTGGATTTTCTCCTAACATATTCACGTCATCCGCATAGACAAGAAGCTGATGTAACCCGTTCAATTCCAAACCCTCTGTGTTATCCTGAACCTATATATACATATATATGTATGTATGCTATTTTTCATTTTACTAAGCTTAACAGATGGCACTCTGACCTAATTGGACCCAGTCTGATAACTACATTTGTCACTCCTTAAAATCGGATTGTCACAGGTAGTATGCATAACAAGTAAACCAATACACACACACATATATATATATATATATATATATATATATATATATACATATATATATATATTACACACACACACACACACACACACACACACACACACACACACACACATATATATATATATATATATATATATATATATATATATATATATAAATTGTAAACAGAATGCCTAAGTTTATTAATATTGGTCTGCGTGATGGTCTATTTTTGTTATTACAATTAATTAACTTATTATTCGAATAGCCTTTTTTTTTTGTTTATATCAATATTTATTTGGTTCTTTCATTCCCAGCCTAAGATATCATAGCTGATTATCTAACCAAATAACTACACTGTCTCCATACAAAGAGTAAGTAGACTGTAATTGCTTATTAAATTGTCAAAATGTGGGTCCCTAAGAGAGCTGATATATACATATTACACACATTATATATAATACATATAATCTTATATATCTGTAGGTCTGTATGTGTGTGTGTGTGTATATATATATATATATATATATATATATATATATATATATAACTGTTTAGTCAACTGTACGAAGACAAAATATTTGAACCTCACAAATGACACCAATAAGGCTTCACTCATGAGGTAATTAAGCCAGGAGATAAATTTATTTGTGGAGGGCGAGATATCTCCTTTCCGCCCCTTTACCCACCCCCACAAGTTACGCGTATGATTGTGATTTACATCTCAATTACCTCATCTTTTACAGAGACTGAAATGAAGTGTACCGTTTAAATACGCCCGCCATCTAATGGCAACTGAGAGAACTACACGACAACTCTATACGCCTGCCATCTAGCAGCTGTCATGTTGTGATAGTTACTCAGTCGACCGATAGATTACAGAACTTTCCGCTCTACAACCTGCGCCATCTCTGTAATAAAATCAGTACAGATTAGAAACTTGATCTATAATTTAGTCATCCTCATATTTTGTTCATACAATTACCTCTGCTGTCAGGAAGGATTTTCTCGTCTATTTGCTTCGCGATAAAAGACTACATACATTTTTATTATTGTCCCGGAGGATGGTGAACTACACTGCCTTACATGGGCACTATCTATGAATCGTGCTAACCCCCTTAGTGTAGTCAAGTTCTACCTCCTCAGGCCAGTCCTTCCGTGCGTCGCCAGTCTGTGATCGGGGAACGGAGCGGGAAATGGGCAGAATAATGTAAATACCCACATACTGGGGAAAGAGACAACCTGAACCGCAGTCTTGTCCAAGTGAAAAAATCTGAGGTCAGACCGAGACTCAAACTTCGGACAAGCGGAAGGTCTGACCACTGAACCACCTCACCTAGGCGTTTTCGCAAGATCTGTCCACATTTGTGACGACTAGAGACTGGCAATATGAAGAAAGTTTAGCCAAAATATTGAATATATTTAGCAATATCTATAGTAATAATAAATGTGTAGCCAAAATTTTTCTGGTAATTTTCGATTTTCCAAAAATAATTGGTATTAACATGTATAATTAACCATCCTGAAACCGAAAATCGCTTTTTTGACATTTTTGTTTGTACCTATGTCTGTCTGGTTGTTTGTTACCTTTTCACGTGATAATGGCTGAACCGGACCCAATATTATTTATTCAGTAACATAACTACACATTTTTTATTGCTTAATTACGTATTTGGGCGAGCTACGGTAATGTATACTTAATAGGTAACAGTTCTATGTAATGCACAATAGGGCCTACTCCATATTCAATAATTAACTAACCAACATCTTTAGCATGACTTGTGGTTTGTAGGACATCTCAAACCCCAAACTCCACCCCTCTGAGCGCGAGATCTTATATACTCGGTCAGTTATGGTCGAATGTTACAATAAAAACAATTAATATTTTTGTGAACTAGTTGGATGTCATGAGATTTCCATAGCTTTCACATGGACACTATGAGAATGAATTTCGTTTTGCTTAAAGCAGAGACCTGAGTTTTACAGTTTTTGTTACGGTGTGAAGTGAGTTCACAAATCTTGTAACATCCGTGACGGAACCTTTTCTTAATTTTCTGCAATAATAATAAATTTTATTCAACAAACTTTTCTGTAAAATGATACTAATATTCTAAACTGATTATAATAATAAAAGTTGACAAAAGTCATTTCATTTTCAATATACTGTAACAGAGTTTGAAAATAGTAAAAATGTAACATCCGTGACAACTGGAATGACTGATAATTAGAGATGGCCGATATTTCAAATACCGATATTTTGTCACAGGTATTTTTTTGTCACAGATAAACCTGTGACTGATGACGCGAAATATCTGTGATAAAATATCGCTATCGAATCTGCTCCGTATTGAGTAGGCCTACTCTGTGACTGATATTTTCTCCTCTACGTCGTGGGTTTGCGCGTGCGCATGATACAATAACAGCAATCTGGCGGTAGTTTCTCCATCTTATTATAAATGATGTAGTTATTACACGATTTAAATAACAACACCATTGGTTACCAGTACTTTATCTTGTGTAAAATCCTGTCTGAACAACTGTTTTGTTTTGTAATTATTTTCCAATGTTTTTCCGAATACTTATGTTTCATTAATTTTTATTCTATGACTCAATATTATAATGTTAATGCACGACTTAAAATAATTTATTCATTATATTATATGTAATAAAAAGGATCAATTTTTAAAACGATTAGGATAATTATATAACCTCAATTTCTGCATACCCAACTACATTTAAAAATGACCAACTGGTTCAATATCTACTCGTATAATATAACCTCTTGGTACATGAAGTTAACTTTTGACATGTTACTGTTCAGTTAGCTAAGTATTTATTTGTTAATGGTACATGTACATAATTTCTTTGTTGGATTTTCCCATATAAATCACTGATGAGTGGTGTGTATAGAGAAATCGTATTCATATTTCACTGCTCTTGAATATTTCCTGCTAATTTTTTTCGGTGTGACAAAATATCGGTGTAATTCATGCTACGTATCGATATAAAATATCGGTGTGACAAAATCACCGATAAAAGTCACAGATATTTAATTGTCACAGTCACAGTTGTCACAGATACTTGAAAATATCGTTTAAGCTCATCTCTACTGATAATGACAGTGGCCATACCATGTCCCTCTCTGTGTACACACGAATGCCGCTAATCACCATGATGACACATCTGTGTGTGATCGTGCGTCGCGTCGACCTTCGGGCTTCCTGCCTGCCCAGCTGACGGACTTTGTGACGGGAACGTCCTCACAGACGGCTGAGAAGTCTCCAGTGCAGCGCATCGCCGAGTTGTGTTCACGTAAGTTGAATTATTACATTCAAAGCATGGACTTGACTGAGCCTCGTGTTGGCGTTTCCCACGTCGAACATTGCGGTATCCACTCTTACAACTTGTTTTCAAAATCCTCTCACACACTGCTGCCTTTAAGCATTCGTTTTATTAAATATTTCGTTCCTGTCTTTTGTAAGTTCCCTGCGAAGCACATATGTATACATGAAGATGCTCGTTCGCGCATTACTGAGAACACTATGATTTTCGACGTTGCAATCCATACACGAAAATCGTCAGGCACTGAGATTTCTTTTCGTCCATTGCCGTACGGTGTTACCCGTATCATAAAAATATTGAGATTCACTTTAATTAAGTTGCTTTTTTTTTTTTTTTGTGGCAATTGCTTTACCGTAGGCTACTAACATCAGAGATCTTGAAATTATTGCAACGTTGGTGTTGCACTTGGCGACAGACGATGCACTCGTAGGCTACTTATTCTACAATTAAAAAATAGTACATTATGCAACGAGCCTATAATGGTAGTAATTAAGACGCGAGTATGTTTGTTTATGAAACGAGCGCATTAATTACCATTATAGGCAAATTTCATACGACTTTTTATGCTCGACCATATTTCTAACTTGAAATTATTAATAAGTATTCATGTTATGGTTATGTAAGTGAGGAGGGGAACTGACCTTCTAAATAGTGAGATGTGCGCAGACGCGAAAGTATTGATTTTTTCCGAGGAACGAATGTCATTGACCTTGATATAATTTTTTTTATTTTAGTTGGTTATTTAACGACGCTGTATCAACTACTAGGTTATTTAGCGTCGATGAGATTGGTGATAGCGAGATGATATTTGGCGAGATGAGGCCGAGGATTCGCCATAGATTACCTTGCATTCACATTACGGTTGGGGAAAACCTCGGAAAAAACCCAACCAGGTAATCAGCCCAAGCGGGGATTGAACCCGCGCCCGAACGCAACTTCAGACCGACAGGCAAGCGCCTTAACCGACTGAGCCACGTCGGTGGCTCCTTGATATAATCTAGAGAGTAAAATAAACATTAATTTTGATATAACCTTGAAATTGATTTAGACATTGAAAAACGAGATGACGAATTGAATTTATTTGAATATTATTTACAATTAACCCTAGTAACAGAACATAATCTTCTGCGACAGTATTGGATTTCCAGCCTCCGTGACTTTTCGCTAGTTGTCTTTCGATTGCATATCCGAGAATAATCGATACTTGTGGTTTTATAATGGTACAATGGTGATTTCTCATTGGCTGAACAACTGAACTATAATGAATAGGTGTACTTTAATGAGGTGCATTAAAGGGCTACTACCAGGTGTATAATTACCACATTTCGGCATGGTCGAGCATAAACATTTTTATAATATAAAAAACAGAATCAAATTCATTTCATTAAAATTTCAGCAATAAGTTAATTGAAATTAATTCCTGCAGAATTGATAAAGGCTACTTCCATCAGCTCATTTATGCAATAGCACACGTTTACTGTACTTAATTGTAATACTTAACGCTAATTTAAAGAAAGTAGTAGAAATCACTGAAACAAAGTAAAACAGGCTGTCGTTAACATAACAGAAGACTAATACTGAGCCTATTTCTAAGGTATCTACGTCACTTCACTTCATCCGCACAAATCTACATCAGTCCTGCTTCTCCTCTTGGATTCGATCAAGAATTTTACACTGGGGTAAAATACCAGGAATATTTCTATATAGGCCTATTATAGTCTATATAGCTGGTTTTTAACAACGCTGTATCAACTAGGCCTACTACGTTGTTTAGCGACTTTGTGATGGCAGGGTGGAATGCCAGATATTCGGCTTACAGATGGGAGAAAGCACAGCCAGATATCAGCCAAAGCCCTATTGAACCCACACTCTTGTGTTGTAACTTTTGTAATAATAATCAGCACGTCAACGTGGGTATAGAACTTTCCACTTTCCTGCTACACTATCAGGCTCATGAAGTTTGGAAATTTTATCCTTTGAAAACTTCCCAGAAGGTCAACGATAGGTCACTTTTTCATCTAAGTAGTAGTAGTAGTAGTAGTAGTAGTAGTAGTAGTAGTAGTAGTAGTAGTAGTAGTAGTGGTAGTGGTAGTGGTAGTGGTAGTGGTGGTGGTACAAAAAGAGAGGAAAAAATATACAAGTACAGAGAATGTCAGAACAGGTATCTACAAATAAAAATGTAGACTACTGGTACATTAATGTTTGCTTCTTACATAATATGATTTTTATATTATCTATTCTTCTTATAACAATAATGATGCTGTTTACTTTGATTCGTTATGACTCCGTTACGACTTACTGTTTGTTTTGTGCTGTCGAATATTCCTTGATAGAAATATAAATAAAGTTCAATTACAGAGTTGCTTAGTATTCTGTTATTTAATTATTAATAAGTAAACATGTAAATAGTGAGTAAGCAAGTGATTTTTTTCATATCTGTACAAAGACGAAACAATAACAATTTATAAACTTTTACGAAAAAGTTAAAATTGTCAGTTTACTGCACTCCACTCTACTCAGTGCGATGCTTACTAAGTTTACTTTAGAATGCTATTAATTTCTGACAGTCTCTAATGTTACTGAACAGGATATTTCACAAGCGCGATAGAAGATGAATTGTGTTGGCATGCCGCTATTAGAAGTTATAATTAATGTCCATCATTTTATCCCAATTGAGTAACCTATGATGTCACTTCTTGACATGAAATGGATGTAATTTTGAGAAGAATGTTATATAAGTAATCTAATCACAGAAGAGAGCGGACTCATTCCTAGTTGTGTCACAACTTGCCACTGCATTCCTCGTCACCGTGCCATTGTATGTGAGGTTCGTGGGTTTAAACCTGGCCGGGAGGAGATTGATTTTGCAGGCCGATCAAATTCTTAGCATGGCTTCCTCCGGGAGGAAAGTAAAGCTGGGAGACACGTGCCATAAGATTTACGACTTTAAAAAGCCTGCGACTGCTAAAGACCGCCAGGCAAAGTTTGCCGGCTGTCTATCCAATAACAATTTATAAACATTTACGAAAAAGCTAAAATTCTCAGTTTACTGCACTGCACTCTACTCAGTACGATGCTTACTAAGTTTACTTTAGAATGCTGTTCATTTCAGACAGTCTGTAATGTTACTGGACAGGGTATTCCACAAGCGATGTTGCGTGCGTCCGTTACATTTGCAATATTCGTAAGTATGATCATGTTTTCCCGTCTTTCCAAACTCTGTCTTGGCTAAGGCTAAGCGATCGACGAGCCCTGCATTCTCTTGTTCTCTTATTTCAAATTCTGCGCACCGCTACCCCATCTATTTGGCTTCTCGTTTCCAAAATTTATCCACATATCATCAGCTAAGTACAAGATCTCATCATAACAATTTACTCATTATACCCTACCACAAGACATCTTATACAGTTTCAGTTGCTAGAAATTGGAACTCGCTACCGAGTGATGTAAGGGGTTGTTGGACAATAACTTCATTTAGGTCAAAATTACATAAATTCTTACTTAACAAATTAATTGCTGATTAATATTTATTACATATAATGAAACTAACATCTGTCCATTCTTATTATTACCATCAATTTCTCTAAATAGATTTACAGAACCTCTAATAGTAATTACATTAATATTCTCATTATAGAAACATATTTTAGATTTATATATATTTTTTTTCTCCCTGTAACGTAGTTCCAGTAAGCTTATATTAAATTAATTTTCATCATTTTACTAGCTATCTCAAATCTCAAATTAATTATAATTGATTGAATTAAATTAGCTCATAAATTAAGTTACTACTTTACCTTATAGGTTTATCTAAACTTAAATAAATATGTAGTCTACTAGTCGTTAAAACTTAACTGAAGAATATTGCTGGAGAACCTTTTAAGTGTAGTGTAAATATTCGTAATTTAAATATGTATTGTATTGATTAAGGCTGGTTGAGTGAAAGAGAATGCCTTATGGCCTTAACTCTGCCAACGAAAATAAAACATTATTATTATTATTATTATTATTATTATTATTATTATTATTATTATTATTATTATCCACCAAATTGAATTTCGATGCTGGACAACATCTGCGGTTAAGGGCGACGTTCAACTACTACCATCCATTAAATGGGCTTCTATCTCACGTCAGTAATTTGTTAACGAAGGTAATGCACTCAGATTATGATTGTCTTTGTATTTCTACTTTCTTACATACCAATTTTTGTAAATGGCTAAATATCATTGGGAATAGGGGTGTGCTGGGGAGGGTTCGCGCGAGCCGCTTCTTAAATTTCTGTGTTTCGATCCTGTTTTGTTAAATACCGCGCAAGGAAAAACTAGATTCAATAAAAGTGATTTTCAAATTTAACCATCTCTTATTCTGCATTCCTCCGCTGCAGCGGTCGTCAGCACAGAGCACCCTGGGGCTACCGTCTCTTATCCGCAGAGAACACACTGCACTATGGTGCACTCTAGCGGGTATGCTTCCACCGTGTATAGTTCATACTACAGAACGTCCGTAAGATCAAAATGTCAGAATGTGCATACGGTGAAAATGTCCATGTACTAAATGTCCATACGACAGAAAGGCCATATGATAAAACGTCCGTTAGGTCAAAATGTCCATAGTGTCAAACGTCCATAATTTCCAAGTTCAAAGGAAAATTCTGCTTGAATAGAACACAATAAATTTTATTCCATAACTCGTACAAATAAGTTATTAATTATCGGGAACCGGAGCCCCACTTTTAAGATGGTAACTAATACTTTTAAGATTTAAGAGTATTTCTCCATTTTCTTTGTACCTGTCGTAGTTTCTCACAATCTGGAGAATTTGTCTTTGATTCGTCAAATACGTTTCATTCCCGGCTCTTTAATTTGTGTATGCCTCACTCTTGCTTGCAATATTTGTGTCCAAATTCCATTTTCTTCGCGCTTTAGGCACTGTATAAGTCGCCAAGTGGATGGATGTACAGCCATCACGCGTTGAAGAAGATTGTGCCAGTCTTGTACCGCGTTGTTTGTGTGCTGCATACCTTTCAGGCTTGGAGGTTCATGTTCCTGTATCGCCAATATATTTTTGTCCTATCTCTATTAAAGTCATGATGTTGGTACAGGTATCCACGAAAAGAAAGAAGTGACTTACCCTTCTGTGATGGCACTAACTGAGGATTTCGTTCCTTCTTTAAAAAATTCAGTTCTGATTAGTTCTGCATTTGAAAATTTTTACATAGGTTACTATAACTACTATGAACAATGGATATAGTGTACTTTATAGAGCTTCGGACATTATGACTCTGGACATCAGAGTGAAGTGGACATTATAAAACTGTGGACATTTTGACTCTGGACGATTTAACATGGACATTTACAACATGGACATTATTCCATGGACATTTTGAAGTATGGACATTATAATCCTGGACTTTATGTCTGATAACCTCTCTACCTCTTCCTTCTGCACGACGGGGCACACGGGACGGCTCCTCTTACGCTTTGCCCATTTCAGCGAGTGCTGACGACCACTGCTCTACAGTATAGTGGTTACTGTAATTGATTTTTCCACTGCTTGTTTCTATAGGCTAATTACTAATTCCGAGATTTCGTGGAGGACGACTAATAGGAAAGAATAACGACTAATTGCCATTAACTCTAACCAAATCCAACAAAGTCGTGAGTTCTATCACCATCAGCATAGCAGAAGCTGAAAAAGGCTTTAGTGTGATGAACGACATTGTCACTTGTGAAAGAAGTAACCTTACAATATCCCACTTGACCAGTTTAATGACGATTACAATTACCGACAAACCTTTGAAAGAATGTGACGCGGTTGAGACATTACCGCCTGGCTACTGAATAGTTCCGCAGCTGAGCTGAACTCATTATTATTATTATTATTATTATTATTATTATTATTGTTGTTGTTGTTGTAAAGCAGCCATTCTTCCACTTTGTCCTCTTCCGTATCCCTCCACTTTTTTACGAGCCCTTTGTTAAATTATTGCCAGCTCACCCCTCACTGGAAACGATTGCAAAATATCATTAGCTGTTAATACTTGTGGAAAACTTACTACTTACACATTCATAAACAGAATAATTTATAAGTAGAATGACATGTGGTCTATTTTTTAACACGAAAATATTATTGTGAATATTGCAGATATGAAAGTTCATCTTTTTCTTTAGATCTGAGTTCGTATTTTAATGAAAAAAGCGCAAACAATAATACCATTCGTAATTCCGTAGAGAAATGCATATTTTTCTACAATGATAAATTAGGTTGTCTCATGTGTTGATGTTTCGTCATTGTCTTGTTTCTGTAAGCTTCTCCATTTTCTTACAGGAGAAACATCTGAATAATGCAAACTGGATATCGGTAACTTGAAGAAAGCATATAATTACCTAATATGATAATACAAAATTAAATCGGCAATTAATACAACTTTTAAGGAAATAAATGTAGAACAGCACAAATAAATGAACTCAATATGCCTACATTCAAGTCATTCAAAAAGCCAGTCTCATCCATCCATCAGAATTACACTTTGGACTAGGTCGTCGTCATGTCAAGTTTAAAGGATCGAAACAATCTTGGAATGTGAGCTGTATAGATCGACAGGAATAATACAAGTTCACCCTCTTGCGACTGATTCACAGCTTCACGCGTCCTGCGCTGTACAGTAGCAGCCAGCTGATTGCAGCGCGGACGGCCGGCCGGCTTCCTGTCTCGATCAGCAGCGGCTGAGTGGCGGACGGAGCAGCTCGGCGCGCGATCCGCAAGGTAAGCTGGCTACACACCGTACCAGTTATACGTTATTTTATTTCAAGGAGTGCAGTTCGGTGGCTTATTTGAACACCGAACTGCATTCCTTGAAATAAAATAACGTATATTACGAACTTGTTATTCTCTCCATCCTGCCCAATTCTAAACGCGAGCTGACAAGTTTGCAGCGGTTCCATCTCTCATAGTTTTCTTTTTATAATTAATAACGACTCTAAGATGCTGATGTCAACTGTAATGAGTAAGGACGCGATGATTATTGTCATATGTGGTAGTAGTTGTAGTGATAATGACAATAATAGTGATAGTAACGGTTGTAGTGGCTGTGGCAACAATAGTGATAGTAGTGGTTGTAGTGGCAGTGGCAACAATAGTGATTGTAGTGGTTGTAGTGGCAACAATAGTGATAGTAGCGGTTGTAGTGGCAGTGGCAACAATAGTGATAGTAGCGGTTGTAGTGGCAGTGGCAACAATAGTGATAGCGGTTGTAGTGGCAGTGGCAACAATAGTGATAGTAGCGGTTATAGTGGCAGTGGCAACAATAGTGATAGTAGCGGTTGTATTGGCAGTGGCAACAATAGTGATAGTAGTGGTTGTAGTGGCAGTGGCAACAATAGTGATTGTAGTGGTTGTAGTGGCAACAATAGTGATAGTAGCGGTTGTGGTGGCAATAGTGATAGTAAAGTGGCAAGTGGCAACAATAGTGATAGTAGTGGTTGTAGTGGCAGTGGCAACAATAGTGATTGTAGTGGTTGTAGTGGCAGTGGCAACAATAGTGATAGTGGTTGTAGTGGCAGTGGCAACAATAGTGATAGTAGTGGTTGTAGTGGCAGTGGCAACAATAGTGAGTAGTGGTTGTAGTGGCAGTGGCAACAATAGTGATAGTAGTGGTTGTAGTGGCAGTGGCAACAATAGTGATAGTAGTGGTTGTAGTGGCAGTGGCAACAATAGTGATAGTAGTGGTTGTAGTGGCAGTGGCAACAATAGTGATAGTAGTGGTTGTAGTGGCAGTGGCAACAATAGTGATAGTAGTGGTTGTAGTATCAGTGGCAACAATAGTGATAGTAGTGGTTGTAGTGGCAGTGGCAACAATAGTGATAGTAGTGGTTGTAGTGGCAGTGGCAACAATAGTGATAGTAGTGGTTGTAGTGGCAGTGGCAACAATAGTGATAGTAGTGGTTGTAGTGGCAGTGGCAACAATAGTGATTGTAGTGGTTGTAGTGGCAGTGGGCAATAGTGATAGTAGTGGTTGTAGTGGCAGTGGCAACAATAGTGATAGTAGTGGTTGTAGTGGCAGTGGCAACAATAGTGATAGTAGTGGTTGTAGTGGCAGTGGCAATAGTGATAGTAGTGGTTGTAGTGTGGCAACAATAGTGATAGTAGTGGTTGTAGTGGCAGTGGCAACAATAGTGATGGTTGTAGTGGTTGTAGTGGCAGTGGCAACAATAGTGATAGTAGTTTGTAGTGGCAGTGGTGGCAGTGGCAACAATAGTGATAGTAGTGGTTGTATTGGCAGTGGCAACAATAGTGATAGTAGTGGTTGTAGTGGCAGTGGCAACAATAGTGATAGTAGTGGTTGTAGTGGCAGTGGGTGATGTAGTGGTTGTAGTGGCAGTGGCAACAATAGTGATAGTAGTGGGTGGCAACAATGTAGTAGTTGTAGTGGCAGTGGCAACAATAGTGATAGTAGTAGTCAGTGCAACAATAGTGATAGTGGCGGTTGCGGTTGTGGGAATGGCAACAATAGTGATAGTAGTAGTTGTAGTGGCAGTGGCAACAATAGTGATTGTAGTGGTTGTAGTATCAGTGGCAACAATAGTGATAGTAGCAGTTGTAGTGGCAGTGGCAACAATAGTGATAGTAGTGGTTGTAGTGGCAGTGGCAACAATAGTAATAGTAGTGGTTGTAGTGGCAGTGGCAACAATAGTGATTGTAGTGGTTGTAGTGGCAGTGGCAACAATAGTGATTGTAGTGGCAGTGGCAACAATAGTGGTTGTAGTCCTAATGGTTGTTCTAGCAGAAATAAAGCCTTTTTTTTCAAGCTTTCTTCCTTTCCGGCTTACTCCCCGCTGGCTGTTTTCAGAGTAAATGTCTCCCAATATAATCACTGTACAATCTGTTGGCTTTAGTCCATACGGTACATTAGCAATTCCTCTTTACCTGAGCATCTCTAAAATTGAAGTTTCGATTGGAAAGGAAGAAAATGCATTAGAAGAACCACTGTTTAGCCGTTATACTCGTAATTCAATTTCCTATCACCCAAATGTTCCTTTCAAAATTCAAGTTCCTTTCAATTCTGTTTTTTAATGACTCTATACCAAATGCATAATTATCTTGCGGATGTTTAAATTGCGATATCGAGATTGGAGTGACTGGATGAAGGATGCGCGTTAGACCCCAACTTGTAACTTCAAATCTGCCTTACTTCATCACTCAATTTCTTAGCATCTACTATGTGAAGAAACATGCCTTTTTGGTCAGATTTTCCGAGAATATATTTTCCTTAATCTTAACATGAGCTTTTATAATTTTACTGAAATTATGAGAGACAATTAAATAGGCCTACTGGATATGGAAGATGTAGATTAATTCTGTTCATAAAATTTTGTTTTAAAGTAAGAGAGTGTAAGTGAAAATCCCTGTGTTAAAGCTGAGAGACTGACCAAGGTCATGTGTTAAAAACTGCATCATCCCATATTTGATAACAGCTGAGGAAAAAGAGTACGATGTAATATTACAGCGATAAGGGATCCCAAGCCCCTAAGTTAGAAATCTGAAGGGGAAAACTGCCTAGTTTGAATCACGGAACAATAAGATTTTTCCATAGTCGAATTAATCTAATTGAAACGTATTAGCTCTTCTTAATGGAATTCTCACATTAACATCACTTAAGAAAGTTCTCATATTACGTTGCAAACACCCAGCAGGAGTCTGTTACCACATACAACTGCAACTTCTGCTTCTTCTCCTTTCAGAACAATAATGTGTTGTGTGTATTTACCCAGCTGGTACAGTAGCTCAACAGTCTTCTTCAGTACCTAATTAGCTAAATGCATCGATCTCTGGTATTTCGCTGACTTCCAGATTATTTATGGCGAGGAAAATAAAACAAATTCAGACATGACAGACTAAATTTTATACGAAACTAACTTTTCCATTTTTCTATTTTCGTAGCGGTTAAAGAAACTTATGTTAAATTTTAGAAATCAATTGGGATAGACATCTGCGAGCTCTAACATTCTAACTGAAGGAATTTTCAAGGACACAACTATGTAAACAATAAAATAAATATATTTCAGAAGATTAATTAGTAACTGTTTTGCTATACTTTCGTACTCGCTTGGATACGTCAGCTTCGTAAACCATGTGATATATATCTTCATGCTTTAAAAAGTTTTGTATTGGATATATCGTAACAATTAACTGATATAATGGTCATACAGTTCCATTTACAAGGCATATTTTACTCTGGGAAAAGAATCGTTTAGAATTGAGGCACTTAGAAGCAAAGTAATATAAGTGACATTTTTAAAAAAGTGAGATAAATATATATTCTAAATCTTTAACGTCACTTCTGTTCAGAGAAAAAGTAATGTAAGTGCAGTTCCAGTCAGTGCTGCTCCATGTTGGCCTTACACTTGTATTACAATGCATTCAGAGTTTTGACTGAGAGGCAAACTAATACAAGTGCGTTGTTTACATATTGTTGTTGCGTATGACTAATTCATTTGCCATAATGGAGAGAGGTAATAGATTACACATTCGAAACATCTTCGTGGAAAGGCTGCACACATTGAGCTGGACCAACTATACAGTGATCCAATAAGGATAACTTTTGCTACGTGCAGCAACTTCCAATAGCTAATGAAATTCATCCCACTCATACACCACTCTTTCCTTGATGACCTGAAGCATTAGGATGGACCTATAATAAGGACTGTAGGACGTGGGAAAGTGCGTGGAAGAGGAAGTTGAAGGAATATTCGCGGTAGGAACACTACAGATGCACTTCATGACAGAAACATAGATGTTTCAGCAGAGAGAGATGTGACTTCATTAGATGAGGCTAGTGACGTAATGAACAGGGACTAAGGCTGAAATTTCATTTAACATTTGAAATTTTCTTAGCTGTCTTCTTTCGGATTACCAAAAACCACATCAACTGTTGCCCTATAATTTGAATATAATATGCAACCAATCAGATACTATGTATTAAAAAAGGATCTAAAAATACATTTAAAACTTCAAGCATCATCCAGATCTCAGATGTTCTTCAAACTGACAGATAATATCCTATGTAATTTCTACAAAATAAACAAAGAAGAAACACCAGTCTATATCACAGACACACTCATTGCTAAAGCTCCAGTTGTAAATGAAATTCCTCCATGAAAATGGTAATTCCAGAACATAGCATACAAATTCCACGAAATCATTTAAAAAATGATCCTCCATACATTCTTAAGGTCGAGCTGGTTGGCGAGATGGTATAGCGCTGGCCTTCTATGCCCAAGGTTGCGGGTTCGATCCCGGGCCAGGTCGATGGCATTTAAGTGTGCTTAAATGCGATAGGCTCATGTCAATAGATTTACTGGCATGTAAAAGAACTCCTGCGGGACAAAATTCCGGCATATCCGGCGACGCTGATATAACCTCTGCAGTTGCGAGCGTCGTTAAATAAAACATAGAAAATAGAAATACACTCTTAAGTTAGATGCCATGCAACTACTCTGCAGCACATATAAGGATTACCTTCAAATTTATACAGATGAATCTCTAAACCCTGATGATGGAACATCAGGAGCAGGGTATTATATTCCAAAATATCAAGAAAGTTATTTCATACCATGTTCAGCCTCCTCCAGTCTTGACACTGAATTGCTAGCTATTGATGCTGCTCTTCAGTGTGTTACTCAAATTTCTGAAAGATCTATTTCATACTTACCGACTCCAAGGGGCTATATTTAATGTAATCATATATGTACCACACCTATACGCATAAGGAATTATTCCAATTCAGAAACAAATAAGTGAACTAGAAAATAAAATTTCAATGGATACCTAGTCATTGTGGTATACCTGGAAACGAGAACGTCGATAACGTTGCGAAACAGGCAACATATTTGAAACCAAGACCTCTTCAAGTGATATCTCTATCCAATGCCTTTACTTCATTTTATAAACTTATGGATCAACAATTGGCTCTCTTCTGACAAAGGAAAAATTTTGCAGTCCGTTAAAAAGAAACCAAATGACCTGGAAATGTACAAAAACTTGCCCAGACATGTTCAAACATTTTTAACAAGAGCCAGAACAGGTCACATTGTCACTCAATTGCACCTACACCTACACCTAATAATCATGATGAAGATCTGGAACACATTCTTCTATACTGTCCATCCATAAACCACAAAAGAAGTAAATTAAAATCGTCAGTATCAGTTGAAGAAGACACAGCCCTGCAGTATAATATTGACTACACCCCAACTCTGGCTACTAGCAACAGGCATCTATAATGAACACCGATCAAAATACCCCTCATTTACTATGAAAAAGAAGAATTGAAAATACTACAGTGGAATATAGTTGACTTTATGTTGTCAACAAACAACTGGATACATTAAGAAGATTGATTGATTGATTCTTTTGGTTATACAGACACATTTTTTGTTATAATATGATAATAAGAAAGCTCAAGTGCTGTTAAGACAGAAATGTTTCAATGTTGTAAGCAATGTCCTTCTTCTTGTTTTAAATAATACAAATACTGAAAACCCTTGCACTTATATTACTTCTCCACAAAAATATTTTCATGGCAAAATAATACAAGTGATTTTAGGACCCTATTTTACCTAAACTGTTTAGAATAGATAATTTCTATTTAGAAGTTAAAAAATATAGGTACCAACATATACAACTGTAAATTTACAGCAACATAGTCCTGTAACAGATTTTTTAATTTCCGTTTCAACTTCAAAGTCACTTATCTCAAAACTTACTAAATGTCACTTGTATTACTTTGCTTCTGAGTGCCTCAATTAATACTGAATAAATGGCTATTTTAATTTTTTCTTTCAATAAAGGTGTCCTGATTTTTTATATCTAATGTCTACATTCAACCCACATTAATATGAAAAATGAAAGGACTTCGGCCACCGCTTACGTCATATCCTACTCAGCAGGCCAGTGCCATTGAGAAGTCGCAGCAAAGACGCAAGCAACCCCTAAATGTCATTTGTCTGCTAATTTGACTGCTTTAAACTCTTGACGGGCTGATTAAACTATAGAGTATAGATGAATCCAGCTGCACAATCGCTCACAGACCAGCAGGAAATGTTATAAGGAACTGATGTAACAGAGGGCCAAGGGTGAAGGTGAGGACAAACATCAAGATAATGCGGCCTGACAGAAGACTTGGCACAGCCATTTAGCGGGGGGAACTTCCAATAGGCCTACTTCATAATATTATTTAAATGGTACATTTATTGAAGAAACGTTTAATCAACCTTCGGTTGCTTAAAATATGGCAACTAAAGTAATATGAATAACAAATTTATCATGTAGCCCTAACATTACAGTTGAAGACACTGGAATAGCGCAAATCCATGAAGCCTTTCCATTTTACTTGTTGCGTGATATTTTCTTTCATCTACTTTCATATTATCCTGTTTTTCTTCATTATTGTTCAAGAGATTGGAATAAGGTTTCTTTTGCAATTAAATCTCTTTTTATTTATTTCCGACCTTTCTTATCTTCTTCTAAAGTCTGCCAATCCATATTTTTAGTTTTCAATGATTTTGATATGTTTCGAGGTTACTTCTGTTTATGACGACATCGTAATATAACAAATGACCTCCTCACTATAAAGGCCACTGCTTACATTAACAAGGCACATGGTCTTCGGAATTACGATTTTACTGTGATTCCGAAAGCCATGGTGACTTGATTGTGAATTAAATTACTTGACTTTATTTTAAATGCGTATTAGTTTGGTGAAATGTAGATGAATTAAATATGATTTAACTTCCGCATTACACATTACAATTAGTTAATTGTGGATTAGTAACATTTTGGCGAAATCGGCCCTAAGTTTAAAGGCAAACAGATAGCTACTGCAGGGCCAGACGTAAGGACTGTCCAGTTGATATAAACTGTTTGATCTGTTGCAGCATGGCTGACGTTGGCTTACTGGTGCTGCTGACGCTCTCCTGTTTGCTCCTTACAGACGTGAGGGCGGTTCAAAGGGTGAACGTGCCGTCTGATGTCTAGTTGATATAAATGTTTGATCTGTTGCAGCATGGCTGACGTTAGCTTACTGGTGCTGCTGACGCTCTCCTGTTTGCTCCTTACAGACGTGAGGGCGGTTCAAGGGGTGAACGTGCCGTCTGATGTCTAGTTGATATAAATGTTTGATCTGTTGCAGCATGGCTGACGTTGGCTTACTGGTGCTGCTGACCCTCTCCTGCGGGCTCCTTGCAGACGTGAGGGCGGTTCAAGTGGTGAACGTGCCGTCTGATGTCGAGTTGACTCAGACTTTCCTGGATTCAGAACGGCAGCATTCAGACAACTTCGAGTTGTTCGGAGACACTGACGAGTTGCCTACTCCTGCCTCGGACGCGGAGTTCGACGTGAACTCAATCGTCGCCTCCACGTCGTCTGTGTTGGATGTGTGCGGCACGGTGAACCTCAACAAGATAGTGGACGAGATGCTCGACAGCTTGAGGAAGGACATCGTCAAGCGAGGGAAGGACAAGATAAGCATCCCGAACATACACGAGACTTTCACGA
Source organism: Periplaneta americana (assembly GCA_025594305.2). Taxonomy (NCBI): domain Eukaryota; kingdom Metazoa; phylum Arthropoda; class Insecta; order Blattodea; family Blattidae; genus Periplaneta; species Periplaneta americana. Next base: position 141,959,778 of record JAJSOF020000019.1, on the reverse strand, counting down.
AGAAGGTGGGCATCGTCAAGGTGAAGGGGGTGTTCGACGCCGAGCAGGGCTGGGTCAAGAACCTGTCGACCGTGCACAGGACTGCGGACGTGTTCGCCTCGTCGTACGGCAAGTGGATCTCCGTGTCGTGCGGCTTCGGCCTCGCGCACTTGGAGCTGGGCTACGACGAGTACAAGGCCTCCTTCATGAAGCTGGGCATCCACGGACAGCTGGACGGCCTTATAGCAAAGAATTCGATATTGCTGAATGCCACGGTATCCTGGGAAAACCATACGTGCGTCACGAAGCTGAATGAATTCGTCTTGAACCAGTTTGGAGGACTTAAGCTTAGGGTCACAGGACTGGGGCCTCTGAACTGGCTGTTCTCCAAGATTTCAACTTGGATTCTGCAACACTTCAAGTCCGAAATTAAAATGAAAGTCGAAACTACATTACGGGAAGAAATAGAGGAATTGTTATCTCATTTTGACTGTAGTAAATATTTTCCAAAATTTTGAAGTACGATTTTTTCCTTATACTTACTTTTATTTATGTAAAGACTTTAATTTCAGTCACATGCCCACCGATTTTCCCTTATATACAAACTAATCGGTTTGTACATGGATAAAATAAAATCGCTGTAAAATGAAAGTTGTTTATATTAAATTTATTGCTCAGTAGTTAGTAAACACACACTAGAAAATGGGAGTTTTGTTCACTTTTATCAGTGAGACCTCATGCAGTACCATAACATAGGGTAATTCCATGGTACTATTTAACATCTCGGCCATCATTCCTACGATTTCCTCTGTTCTGAGAGTTGTCATGTGTGTGCAGTATTATTCTTCACAAAAGCCTGATGGTGTAAGGATAAGTGAATCTAGGATCCACGCAATTACCTCACCAGGACCACACTGGTCGATGTCAATCTTCTCAGACTGTTATTGCTCTATGGACAGCAATGTGTTTCAGTTCCATTTCTTACACTGCAGTATTATTGCCTCCTATTCTACGTTGCATTCTGTAACACCATAGAGCTGCTAGGAGCCATTTCTCTAGTCTGTTTCCATCTATGCACGACATTGACGACTATTGCGGTTCAGTACTACAAAATTCATCGGTTTCTTTATTATACACGACGCGGGATTAAAAAGAGAATTCAATATTTTGAGAGCTAGTATAATCCTTGAAAACGAGAACACAAAGTCAAATAAACATGGGTCCTAAAGCTATTACGTAACTTCAGAGACATGAGTACTTGTGCATTCTGTCCTATGTTTTAGCGAGTCATAACTTGTTACCTTTTGTGTATATCCAATAAGAAACAAGTAAATATCTCATACTCAATTTCAATATCAATTTCAAAACTCGTGTTTCTTACGGAATTTAGTTTTAGGATCCATGTTTACTATATAGTTTTTATTGTTTCGATGAATCCTATCACCTCTCAGAATACTGAATGTTTTTTTTTAAATAGAAATCACGTTGAGTGTCTATGACATTGATGAACAAGAACTCATAACTCCAAAAGTATTAATTTTAGGATCCATGTTTATTAGGCTTTGTTCTCTTGTTTTGAGGTGTTATAGCACCTTCTAAAGTATTACATGTTTTTTTTACGCCCTGTATAATTTATTCAGCGATTTGATTTTATACCCAAAATATATAACGCCACATTTTGATAAAATGCCATGTTATCTGAAATTGAGAGCTATATTACTATGTTATATTTTAATAAATTTATTTGACAAACTATTATTACACTGATTGATTGCATTGTCTTCAAACGATGCACACGTTCATAATGTGGTCGTCTCCAATGCTGCCTGCACAGTGTGGTAAGATGACTGAGGGATTTGAAATTAATTTCTTTGTGGAATTCTGAGATGAAGTCATGAAGGGCATTAAGAGTCATTTATGTATTTACTAAAACATTTTGTTTTATTTTTAAATACGATCGTACTTTTAGAATTAGGCCTACGAATACTGCAGAATTTTTACGATATTTCTCGTATTGAAAATATAGAATAAATTTATTTTTCAAGGGTTTTGAGTATTGTTTCACTGTTGGCCAATAAATAATACTAAAAAGTAAAGTTTGTTGTTGCTCCGCCATTTTAGTAAATGTAACTACTATTACATTGAAGAGACTACAATTTATTATTATTATTATTATTATTATTATTATTATTATTATTATTATTATTTCATACAGTAACAATGTATTACTATTATCATATCATGTGCTGACAATGCGATGCATTCAGTGTAATTTATTTTTTGTCACTTTTTTGAAAAACACGTATTTCAAATAAAATTTCTGCATAAAAATGTTATTTCTTTGAAAACAGTTTTTTCTTTCTCCCTCTTTTGCACAAATATTTTTTTTTTCCATTGTCACCCAAAGCCCAAATATTGTAACTACATTCTGGTATGTCTAGTGTTACTCGTCTTCTTCTTCTTCTTCTTCTTCTTCTTCTTCTTCTTCTTCTTCTTCTTCTTCTTCTTCTTCTTCTTCAAGGTTTAGGCCTTTCGGCCTGTTCCGCCTCCATTAAAATTGATCTCGCCAACGTTTTGCTGGTCTTCCTAATGATCTCCTTCCTGATGGATTATAATTCATGGCTGCTCTCGTTATACTTGTTGTTAGCATTCTATTTACATGTTCTTTCCAATTGTGTTAATATTCTTTAATAAGTTGAATTATACTATCTATTTTTAGTTCTTTTCTAATATCTTCATTTCTTTTTTTGTCCAGTAGTGTATAACCCGCAACATATCCAAGAAACTTCATCTCACCTGCTTCAATTCTTCTTTCTTCGTTTTTCTTCAGAACCCAAGATTCGCAGCCGTATACAAAGGACGGAACTGCCATTACTTTGTAATATTTGATTAATGTTTCCTTTCTCACTTTCTTCCCAGTGTTCTACGTTTTGTTCCACAGAAATAGTAAATTGAATTTATTTAATTTTTCCTCGATTTCACATTTTTTGCCATATGTTATTGAACAACCTAAGCATGTAAAACTGTTGATTTGTTCTATTATTTTGTTCTCTACAACCAATTTCACTCTTATTGGTTGAGATCCAATAAATGCCATCGCTTTTGTTTTATTGGTCGATATTTTCATATTAAAACTTGATGCAATTCGATCTAATTTGAAGACTGCCTGTTGTACAGCATTTTCACTCTCGCTAATGACCACTTGATCATCAGCAAATTATATTGTAGTACAATTTATGTCATTTAATTTAAAATCTAATGATATTTCTTTCAGCCATATTCGTATAAATTAAAAAGTGTCGGTAACAAAGGACATATTTGACGGACTCCTTGATTTATTTCTGCCATTTTATTATTACGGATGTTTTCAATTGTATTGTGTTATTTAGATATAAACTCTGTATCACTCTTATTAAGTGGGATGGAATTCCTTTATTTCCTAATATTTTTCATAAAATGCTTCTGTCAACTCTATCGAACGCTTTTTATAGTCGATAAATGCAAAAAATGTAGGTAAATTAAACTCTTTTCTCTTTTCAATCAATTGGGATATGGTGAATATACAGTCTGTACAAGATCTACCCTGTTACTCGTGTTATAGGCAATTTCTGTTTAGGGGAAAATTACAAAATTAAAATTAATGTAATTGAGAGCTAATTTCAAAGCAGTGAAATTGCTGAATGCTTGCTGCGACACTTCAACTCCAAGTATTGCTGACAGGTTCAATGCTGCTGATATCTGACTTCGGAAACGTCTTCATACGAGTATGTGGAAGCGTTTGTGTTTACCGAACAGCTCACAACAAACTGCTGACATCACTTCAGGTAGAGAGAGATCTCCGGCCGGCATTTTGTTTACAGACGATGTGCCTCGTCAGCACTAGAGATGCAGGGGAAGAACAGTCTGTGCGCTTCAAATGAAGCTGCATAGAACACAAATTGGTCGTAACTCAATGTATCACCCTTTCTAGTATGTCAGCGTGGTGACGACTTGGATGTAATATCTGCTTGTTAACGAGACAAGCGGTCCAGTCCGTGATCGGCAGGCTGCGCTACTGTGGAACCTGTCACGCTGTGAATGATGGACAAAGTCCAAACATTATGGAATGACCCCTAGAGGAAGTCGTTCTTATCTGCGTGTGTAAATGTGAGACATCCGAGAAGATTACAAACAAAATCAACAAGCATTCCCTGTGGTACTTAAATTTTATTTCGTCCTATTGCTTAAATTGCTCTAAATGGCCAAAAGATTCAGTTCAAAGTAATAATTAAGTGTGGCCTAATATATCGGTTCCCACTCTAATTCCGAAACGTCGGATATTTCTATATGCATGACACGCTACAAGGACCGAAAAAACTTCACATTATTATTATTATTATTATTATTATTATTATTATTATTATTATTATTATTATTATTAAAGTTTCTTAGGAAAATATTTGGGACTAAGAGGGATGAAGTTACAGGAGAATGGAGAAAGTTACACAACACAGAACTGCACGCATTGTATTCTTCACCTGACATAATTAGGAACATTAAATCCAGACGTTTGAGATGGGCAGGGCATGTAGCACGTATGGGCGAATCCAGAAATGCATATAGAGTGTTAGTTGGGAGGCCGGAGGAAAAAGACCTTTGGGGATGCCGAGACGTAGATGGGAGGATCATATTAAATGGATTTGAGGAAAGTGGGTATGATGTAGTGGATATGATCGTAGAGACTGGATTAATCTTGCTCAGGACAGTGACCGATGGCAGGCTTATGTGTGTGCGTTCCTTATTATTATTATTATTATTATTATTATTATTATTATTATTATTATTAGGTACTCCATTATATTATTATTATTATTATTATTATTATTATTATTATTATTATTATTATTATTATTGCGAAGGGCTAACAACCCATCATCATAAAAAAAAAACAGCTTGTTACGAATCCTTCAAATAAGCCTCGAAATAAATGTATTTGAGGGAGGTGGGATTTCATGATAGAGACTGGATTTATCTTGCTCAGGATAGGGACCGATGGCGGGCTTATGTGAGGGCGGCAATGAACCTCCGGGTTCCTTAAAAGCTAGTAAGTATTATTATTATTATTATTATTATTATTATTATTATTATTATTATTATTATTATTATTATTGCGAAGGGCTAACAACCCATCATCGTAAAAAAACAGCTTGTTACGAATCCTTCAAATAAGCCTCGAAATGAATGTATTTGAGGGAGGTGGGATTTGATGATAGAGACTGGATTTATCTTGCTCAGGATAGGGACCGATGGCGGGCTTATGTGAGGGCGGCAATGAACCTCCGGGTTCCTTAAAAGCTAGTAAGTATTATTATTATTATTATTATTATTATTATTATTATTATTATTATTATTATTATTTTTATTATTGCGAAGGGCTAACAACCCATCACCGTAAAAACAACTTGTTACGAATCCTTCAAATAAGCCTCGGAATGAATGTATTTGAGGGAGGTGGGATATGATGATAGAGAATGGATTAATCTTGCTCAGGATAGGGACCGATGGCCGGCTTATGTGTGGGCGGCAATGAACTCCGGGTTCCTTAAAAGCCAGTAAGTAAGTAAGTAAGTATTATTATTACTGTCAATACTATTACTATCATTAAATGCTGCTATTCATTTTTATTTAATTTATTATCAATGTCAGTTCCGATTTTGTAGTCACTGGGAGGTGATCACAAGACACAAGACATGTAGGCTACATCAAGTGAAATGTGCGTTTCAATAATGAAAATGCTCAGTCTCTGGAGTTGTGACAGCAGATGAATGAATAATTCAGTAAGCTACGTGGCTCTCACGAGCACTTCGATTGCTGCTGTACAGCATTTTTTATTCTGTTTCTTGGAAGTTTCTTTTGCTGCTCCACTTAGAAAAACATTACATTTGTAATTCCTTTAAGAAAAGCATCAGATTTCTAGTCGAGATCTCTGACGTTGATCTACTTGTGTATCATAAATGTTACAACATAGAAAGCAGTGATGATGATTCAAGTTTTTTCTCAATAAATTGGACTTCAATTTGCTTTACTTAACTACATTATGTCATTCCAAAGGTTTTCCCGGTTTATCTGCTTTAATAACAACATGGAAATAATTACTACACTTTGATACATAATTCGAACACAGATCGCAGTAATCTTTAATGTGTGACCTCAGTTTTATATAACAAATAAATTATAATTGTGTAAATAAATAGAATTTCGAATACCATGGAACTAAAATTTGTCCCAACTACTGGAAAATCTATAACCACAATTCAAAGAACATTTCATCTTAAGACCAAATTTTAAAATACGCCTATATTATCTTAATCGTGTTTGAAGTGAAATTCTGCAATTATCTGATCTATTAGTTGTAAGTTATTAGTTTTAATTTGGTGGAACACCCAGGCGTGATACAGGCCTACTGCAGTTCAGATATTGGGATTTTGTTACACGAAGAGTCATATTTCAGAGAAGTTTGAACAAAAATTGTAAAAAAAAAATTGAATGAAAGAATGCAACCTACTTCAAGTGAACAAAGGAAAAAAATTGTTCATGTATCAGAACATTTACTGTGACGATACACTTGACTAGCAGGAGCAGGTGAGTTCGACAAACTTTATTGCTGACCCTGTCATTATTTTCCATGAACATAATCCATGAAATAGAAATGATTTCGATGATATAAATTACTTAGCGACAGCTTGTGATAGCAGACATCTGTTAGCCAGCTGAAAGCTTTCACAACATTGCCAAATTTTGGAACGCAGACAGATTATGAACAACAAAACATAGTATATTCAGTAATGATAAAGGCAAGTTTACATTTCTGCTAAGGATGTTTTTAACTCACATACCTTCTCTTGAGTATATTTTAGTGTGTCACTTTATAGATTTAGGATACCTAGTTTTCACAAACTACAGATTTACGGTTTTCAGCTGATAAAAGTAGACTCTTATTATGTGTCCAGGCCCAAATATGGTAATTTTAAATTCGCGAAATAGGTAGGCCTAAAGCAAAATTTTGTTTAGACTTATACGCGAAATGTTTGGTTTGAGCATGAATTTATTCGAAATCAGTGTTTTTAAAGAGAAATTTATATTTTCTACGAAATTTTAATTGAATGTGCCCCAAGACTTATTTATGTTCAAAATTTTGAACTTAATATTCAAACCCTACTTCAATACAGAATGTTGACTCTAATATTCAAACCGAATTTCGAGTGAGTTTATTTTCAAATATAAAGTAGAAAAAAAACCTGAATGTTTTGTAGTGCCTGCTAGTTTTTACACATAGGATGGGATACTGTTAGAGAAATTTCCCTACACAACAGGCAAGAGCGGTAAAAACTGCAGATGTTGTTAAAATGCACAGAGAACCTTAAGATTTCTTGGAAGGTACAGACCTCTAGTGTTTGTAGGAATATGCTGTATTTTGCGAGAGAGTCAAAAAGTTAAATTTTTTAAAATGTAAAAGAACATCGAATTTATGTGTTTGTGCGAGATTAAGTCAATTTTTATACTGAAATTTAAGATTCTTATTCACCATAAAATAGGATCCCTATTTACACAACATCAAGTGTGGAAGTGATGGCACGATGCCTTCTGCAAGAACTATCAGGTTTATTTTAGTCTACATTTCACGTGTAATCACTCCGAAGAGGCAGATACGAAATCCTGGGAGGAACAATAAAAAAATATACAGAAATAGGGTAAAAACGTTTTTCAACGATTTCGGAATTTATGAAATAATTTCTTTCAAATCTCGAAGTCTGTACTTTTAGCTAATATGACGAGTAAATAAAAGGGTTGAGAAATCAACAAAAAGGGGAAAAACCTTATTTAGCAAGTGTCTAAGCTCGTTACGTAAAGAATTTCAGTTTAGGAAACACCAAGGTTCCAAGCACTTATCGAGGCCCGACTGCCACTTGAAGTTGCTATTTCTTTTATCAAAACGCAAAGCGTCCAAATCCGGTGTTTACAAAGGGGTGATTCAGGTGGGAGAACCGTTTCTTTACTCGATAAAAAAAACTACACAGACGAAGATAAAACGAAGGATAACAATTTCAGTTCGACACAATCTGACGGACTAAGCAGCTGTTGTGAAATAGGTCGCGTCTTGCCATCGTACAAAGCAGACATCTTCACATTCGAGGTAAGAAAATGAGAACTTCAGTGTATATAATAATAATAATAATAATAATAATAATAATAATAATAATTATTATTATTATTAGCCACCGGCGTAGCTAGGTCGGCTAAGGCCCTTGCCTGCTGATCCGGTGTTGCGTTCGGGCGCGGGTTCGATTCCCGCTTGGGCTGATTACCTGGTTGGGTTTTTTCCGAGGTTTTTCCCAACCGTAAGGCAAATGTCAGGTAATCTATGGCGAATCCTCGGCCTCATCTCGACAAATACCATCTCGCTATCACCAATACCATCTACGCTAAATAACCTTGTAGCTGATACAGCGTCGTTAAATAACCAAGTTAATAATAATAATAATAATAATAATAATAATAATAATAATAATAATAATACTTACTTACTTACTGGCTTTTAAGGAACCCGGAGATTCATTGCCGCCCTCACATAAGCCCCCCATCGGTCCCTATCTTGAGCAAGATTAAACCATTCTCTACCATCATATCCCACCTCCCTCAAATCCATTTTAATATTATCTTCCCATCTACGTCTCGGCCTCCCTAAAGGTCTTTTTCCCTCCGGCCTCCCAACTAACACTCTATATGCATTTCTGGATTCGCCCATACGTGCTACATGCCCTGCCCATCTCAAACGTCTGGATTTAATGTTCCTAATTATGTCAGGTGAAGAATACAATGCGTGCAGTTCTGCGTTGTGTAACTTTCTCCATTCTCCTGTAACTTCATACCTCTTAACCACAAATATTTTCCTAAGCACCTTATTCTCAAACACCCTTAACCTATGTTCCTCTCTCAAAGTGAGAGTCCAAGTTTCACAACCATAAAGAACAACCGGTGGTAATAATAATAATAATAATAATAATAATAATAATAATAATAATAATAATAATAATAATTTTACAGGTTTAATCTTTTAATCTCCTGGTCAAGGGTACGATATCTGAATATACTCTTGGTTTTTAATTCACTATTATTTTGGGAAGTAGGCCTACAGCTCTGATATTCTTAAACTGACCACATACCGGTGTGTATTGAATTGAGTATTATCAGCTTTATTAGTATATTATGGTGTTATTTTGGTGCCAAATGAGCATTCCACTGCTGAAACAATAACCTCGTGCAGTTTACTGTAGCCCACAGTTTGAAAGAACGCAACTAATATTTGTTTCCAGGAGTGGCCAGTATCTTCCTCATAACCCTTTACCTCTTCGTCAGAATTTCTAATTCACGGTATTTCGTAACTAGAAATTTACGAAGTTACTAATGAAGAGTTCGCGGGAAAAACGATGAATGTCACAGTTTTCTTAGGTTGATGTCATTATCTAATTCAATGGATCACTGCGAAATTTAATGTTGTTCTTATGAAAAATGGTAAAAAGGAGAATTATCACCAAGAATACAGTAATCCTTTCCTTTATTTTCTATAGAAACAGCACTACAGTTATAGACTCAATTAGATCATTATCTAATCCTTAACAGAAATATTATATCTTATGTTGTTTTGCGTCCAGCGAAATTGCTGCCACATTCGTTTGAATTTTTCCACTTTCAGTTTCAAATCTTGATCAACATCAAGCCGATACCTACTTGTATTTGTAACTTTTATGAGAAATAACGAAAGTGTTGTATAAAAAGCTACGTGGATTAAAAGAAAACTATGTGTCAAAATTTTTCGCCTGAATACCTGTACTCAGAAACAATAATTATCTCAGAACAGATTGAATATAACTTAAATACGTTTTTGTCTCACGTAACAATTCTCTATTATGACGTAAGAATTTTTACTATGAAGACTGCAATAAAAGTCGCGCATATCAGTAAGATAAAGTCATTTCACCCACACAGCGATTACTAAACACTTCCGTCTTCAAAGAAATAGAGTTTCCCTTATGAACAGTACTCTGCGTGATCAGTCCGGAGTCTATAGATTTCTTTTTTTTATTTTAGTAGGTTATTTTACGACGCTTTATCAACAGCTTAGGTTATTTAGCATCTGAATGAGATGAAGGTGATAATGACGATGAGATGAGTCCGGGGTCCAGCACCGATAGTTACCCAGCATTGAGTTGAGGGAAAACCCCGGAAAAACTTCAACCAGGTAAAGGCTGGTCCACAATAAACCGGGAACGGAAACGACAACGAGAACGAAAATGGAAATACTATTAAAATAAATGTTCTTAAATGTGAGCATTCACAATTAACTATTGTGATCTATTCATTTATCGTTTTCTGTAGGTCCTTACTGCAAACTCATAATTCGCCAATCTTCCTCTTTTCCGCCTTCCTCCACTACGATCCATATAATTAGCTTAATGTTATACGTATATCATTTTATGTCTTCATCTGCTCCGAAATTTTATCCCTTCACCACTCCTTCCAGAACATCCTTCAGTAGGCAGTTTCTTCTTAGCCAGTGGCCCAACCAATTTCTTTTCTTCTTCCTGATCAGTTTCAGCTTTATTCTTTCTTATTAAGCCAATGAAATTGTTCCTTAACTGATACCGACAAATACTTCCCAATAGAGAGCGATATATCAAATATTTACGTGCACATCCGTATCTACACAACTTGTCGCTGATACTTATGCTCTTTATCAAATAGGTCAAGAGTGGACTTCATCCAGAAGACGATGGAGCTGAATATCTACCTGGCCGTGCTGCTGGTATGCAGATGTTTCGTCGTGGAGGCCGTGGAGGGGCGCTCCAGCAATTCATCTGAGCGCAGCTCCACGAACGCAAGCAATGAGTTCTCGGAGCCTTCCATCATTCCTCTGGAGAACATCGCCTTCGCGCTTGACGACAAAACGTTTGTACAGTTGACGAACATGCAACTGCTCATCCCAGCCGACCTGGACCTCGGTAAGATCGACCCCGATTTCTCGAAGATGATTCTCCACGTGAATTCATTGTTAGGGTCGCTCGAGGTCAAGGGCGAGTACGCCATCTTCGTCCACAACGTCATCGTGCCCCCGTACTCCAGCCAAGGGCGCGTGCACATGAAGCTCAGCAACATCACGGCCGTCGGGAGATGGCCCTGGCGCTGACGCCGGCCGCGCTGATCGTGATCAGCTTCAACTTCAGGTACCACCCCGAGTCGCTGAGAGTGCAGATCGTGCCCGCGCGCCACCACGTCGTGACGCAGGAGCTGCGCCTGTCCAAGGAGCTGACGGCCGGGGCCGTGGGGGGGCTGGTCAACAGCCAGGTGGAGGACCACCTCAACTACTACGTGGACGCGCACATCAACTTCATCCTGAGCAGGATAACGCTCTTCACGATAGGGCGCAAGAACAGCGACCTGCTGAGCGCCGGAGAGCCCTTCACGCAGAACGTCAACATCGGCGACTTGTTCGACGAAATGCTGGCAGACGTCAGAAAGGAAATCCTAACGAGGAGCAGAGATGAAATAGCTATACCAGATTTCCACAGGAACTTCACGGAAAAATTGGAAACGAAAACTATTAACGGAACGTTTGAGGCTGTTGACGGTTGGATCGCGGGACTGTCCACTCTGAAACGCGCTTCAAACGTAAGCCTCTCCAAGCACGGAGACAAATTTGTTCTGTCTGCACTGATAGAGCTCGACAGCTTCGACATGGCGTACGACAAATATGAGGCGAAGTTTCTGACGTCTGAAGTCAAGGGAGAGCTGGACGGCTCATTCCTGCACAGGAAGCTCACCATCAAGGTTTCCATGGAGCCCAAGAGGGACGGAACTTGTGTCACAGCTTTGAAGGAACTGAGAGCTTTCAAATTTAACGGCTATAGGATTGACAACATAACCGAAATCGGGTCTTTTGAATGGTTGAAAATCAGAATCAACAATTGGCTCGTGGGGTTCTTCCAAGTGACGATTGTTAAGGATGTAGAGAAAGAGCTGAGCGTTGCGGTGAGCAATTCCTTGAGTCACTTCGACTGCGGCGAGTACCTTCCTCACCTGAAAATCGTGACTTGATCCTCATCAGGCACGAAGTGACTTAGTAGTAATGACTGCACTCAACAACGCGGCATTCCTGCCTTAAACAGCTTTCATAATTACTATTTCTGCTTACTACATCACGAATCTATGAGGACCACAGACGAATGCTTCGAGGAACATGCAGCAGCTCTGGGACCTGTTTCATGAGACTATTACTATTGGCACTTACTTAGGCCTTATGTGGGGTAACAATTAGTAGTTAAGGCTGGTGCACAATAAACCGGGATCGGAAATGGCAACGAGAACGACAACGGAAATATTGTTAAAATAAATGTATTTAACATTATTTCCGTTCTCGTTCTTGTTATCGTTTCTGTTCCCGGATTATTGTGAATCAGCCTTTAGCAGTGTGGAAAATTCTGCGTCATGAACAACACTGCACTTCTCAATTTCCTAAACTAATTCAGCAGTTAGCAATGCGGATTCGTTCGAGTATGTGATATAGATGCAAATTAATATTATGTCTGTTGTATTTCATGCTCTCGTCTATGCACTCAATTTATAAAATTATAAATGTATTATCTTGCAATATGTCAAAATCACTCAGAGAAGACGAGAATGTCCTGAAGCAAGAAAAGTTTTCAAGGAAAGTTTTTTAGGTTAAAGAATTAATTAATGGCTCTAATATTGTGCTCCTATGCCTAAGCAATACAAAGCAATTCGTAATTGCTCTTTTGGCGTTACAACCCTATTACGTCCTAAAATAGTTCAATGGCAGACAACAGTTGACTGAACTTAATTCTCGTTAGGCGGAACCTTTCATTATATTCATGTCTCTTCCATAACAAGTAATATAGCCTATTCTAGGTCTGAAAATTCTTGGTCATCTTACAGTAATGTTTTCTTCATTACTATTTGATGAATGCATATTTACAAAATTATTTTCTATTACTAAATACTCTTAAATATGAGTTCCACACTACTAACTCTATTTGTGAAACACGTTTCTAGTTTTCTAGATAAGTAGATTGCTAGCTTTATGAAACAGGCCCCTGAAATGGATTTGTGTCACTGCTATTGTTGTGTGTTCAGTCTAACTTACTCATTTTCTTCTAGTTCTTTGGTCGTAAATCTTGTCCTTATAAAATTAATAACGACGAGAAGATGTAACGAATTTAAACAAACTTATTTGCTCAAGATTCCTTGATTAATCATCGCAAGTTGAGTGCACGCCAATTTGAACCATTGGTGATTTATTTCCACATTTAGTTATTCTGTAAGTAACGTGTAACAATTTAAAGAAAATGCATAAAGGCATAACGAACTACAATGTAACATAGTGCGTGGTTGTGCAAGAATAAAATCTCTAACGATGTGCATGTAAGCAGCATGTTTTATTGTTAACTCTCCTATTATGTTCCTTAAATTTAAAGTAAATGCAATTCTTCAGTCTGCCATCTTCATCAGCAGGTATCAGAGACCCGGGTTAATATGCACTAATAGTCAATCTGCTTACCCAGTATGTTATGGTCATTATTCAATTTTAGTTTTGGTACCTTTAATGGTCTTAACTGCACTGTTTATAAGATGCATTCACCAATTCTTGTGACTCATTTCTCTCGTATTCAATTTCGGAGTCTTGTGAAAAAGACTTGAAAGCTCTCCTAACGGACATCGCATCCAGAAACGTTTAGTGCTTATAAACCCGGGTTTATAACCATCTGAATTAAGGCACCAACTCTGAATCATCTCTTTAAGTATATAAAATAATTTAAAATAAGTCACTTCAGCGTCTCTTAGCTGTTCAATGCCTTCCTTTTGGTTATTTATACAGAGACAACATTTTATTTTTACTAACATTTTTAATATTAACCTGGCTATACCTTTGGATCAACGCCGTTTGCTACCCCCTTCCACGACTAGAGTTCGATGATACAGGCGTAATATACAAACAAATCACTTTACTAGGTATAGGAGGGAAGAAAAGTAGTTCCTCCATTAACGTAAACTAGGAAATATCGCGCTTTTGAGTTTGATAATTTTCATTAGGTTTTTGTTTAATCAAAGTACAGTACAGTATTAACAATGAGTGTTTTTACTCACGAACTGAGCTGTCCATGTGGACGTATTCATTATGCAGTGCATATTATACTGTCTACAGTACATTAGCGTACAATATAGAGAATGAAGTTAAATTGAAAAATAATCATAATATGGATATTTAAACACATTTTTGAAAATGGTGGCCGTTCATTTCGATACAGGCTTCAGTTCTAATGTGCATATTATCGCACTATAGACTATTGTACCTAATCCCAATTACCAGTTTCGTCCATCGTAACTAGTAACTCATGTTGAAATAACTCTGTACCTACTCTATAAAGAGTACCTTATGTACTGTAAATTCAATCTTCACTTCCGTCCGATCCGAAAAGATAAAATTATTCAGACATACTAACTACTGTCCATCCAACTGGTTATGTCGTAGGGTCGTAAAAAGGCAGGAAATCACGTGACAGTTAATTACTTAACGAGGCCCTTTTATTTAAGTTATTTTAAACAGTTGTATAATATTACGTAGACGTCCAATTCCTAACAGAAATTAATGTTCTCAGAAAAGAGCTAAGACGACAGCCCAGCCACTAGCTGGCGAATAAAAGCTGGTGGGGGAAACCGGGATACGACGTAGGCAAATGGACAGTACATGTGCGAAAATGATTCAATATTGAAAGCTCTTTCGTCACTGGAGAATGCGAACATATTTTTGGAACGTACTGTTTACTATGACCGTAAGGCGGTCTTGGATCTCTGTGGAGGACGGTTGAACTTCATTAGTAGAAGGGGTGGGAGTGAAATATATTCACAAACTCAGGTGCAATAAAAATTGATGTAAAAATAAAATGATGTCCCTGTACATGTATTGTACAAAAGAGTATGATCCAAGACAAAACACAGTGGATAAGAACCGAATAAAACTGCTAGCATTAGGTTAGTCCATTATTTTATTTCAATATTATAAACATTGGAATTTACACTGTATGCATTTTTGTATGGTTTTGGACCATATACTTAGGCCTACTTATGTACATACATACGTCGACAGTTAATTATTAGGCTTAATTAGTACACAACTTGTAAATTTAACACATATTTTTAATGAATAGGTTACCCTAATTAGTTTGTTAAATATTTTGGTATACAAACTATTTCCTTGCTGCAAATTAAGCTTTCAGGAATAACTCCCTGTAAAGTTAATTTGAATAATTTCGAGGGAAAAATTGTTCCGGGGCCGGGTATCGAACCCGGGACCTTTGGTTAAACGTACCAACGCTCTCCCACTGAGCTACCCGGGAACTCTACCCGACACCGATCCAATTTCTCCCTCTATATCCACAGACCTCAAAGTGGGCTGACAACCGTCAAGCAACCAACATTTGAGTGCACACTAACTCTGTGCGACTTTAAATTGTGGTTTTCTGTTACGTACAGTGACGTGTATTATGCAAATTTAACTTTCAGGAATAACTCCCTGTGAAGTTAATTTGAATAATTTCGAGGGAAAAATTGTTCCGGGGCCGGGTATCGAACCCGGGACCTTTGGTTAAACGTACCATGGATATGGATATAGAGGAAGAAATTGGATCGGTGTCGGGTAGAGTTCCCGGGTAGCTCAGTGGGAGAGCGTTGGTACGTTTAACCAAAGGTCCCGGGTTCGATACCCGGCCCCGGAACAATTTTTCCTCGAAATTATTCATATTTCCTTGCTGTACGTAATCTGTAATATATTAGAATCCAAGAGGAAATATAATGGCTATGGGTAGAATAAAACTGTCAGCACTTGGCTAATGCTGCATTTTATTTCAATGACGAAGACTGAAATTTCTTATGTATTTAGAAAACAGAAAATGATTTTCCATTAAGCCTACTCTGGTGGCGCAGAAGAGAAGGTCTGATGATATTAACACCATCAGAAAAAATAAATTATTTATTATTATTGTTCATTTTTACTTAAGACACGAATATAAAAGGTGTTACATACAATTTTGTCGTGTTTAAACAGATGATAGCGACGCCGACATAGTTGGATTCATTAGGGTTTGCCAGCAACATCAAAGATACCGACGATAGCTGTTCGTAATCTACGTCCCTATATTATGATAGTAGCTTAAACACGTGATAAGGGAAAGAGGTGTGTCGCACTGAAGGCTTGGTTTGAAAGGATGGAATGAAAACGAGACCGAAGATGTGCAGGGAGAGACAGTATCAGCATCCAAACCCTTTCGTCCTTCGTAACGCGCTCCTGTTCGGAAAAATGGGCAAAATAAAAAATAGAGTGTACTTTTGTTGACGTCGTACAAAATTTTGTCCAAAATTCTTTTGAGAAGATTAACTCCGTACGTAGATGAAATTATTGGGGATCATCAGTGCGGTTTTCGGCGTAATAGATCGACTATTGATCAGATTTTTTGTATTCGACAGATAATGGAGAAAAAATGGGAGTATAAGGGTACAGTACATCAGTTATTCATAGATTTCAAAAAGGCATATGACTCGGTTAAGAGGGAAGTATTATATGATATTCTTATTGAATTTGGTATTCCCAAGAAACTAGTTCGATTAATTAAAATGTGTCTCAGTGAAACATACAGCAGAGTCCGTATAGGTCAGTTTCTATCCGATGCTTTTCCAATTCACTGCGGGCTAAAGCAGGGAGATGCACTATCACCTTTACTTTTTAACTTCGCGCTAGAATATGCCATTAGGAAAGTTCAGGATAGCAGGCAGGGTTTGGAATTGAACGGGTTAAATCAGCTGCTTGTCTGTGCGGATGACGTGAATATGTTAGGAGAAAATACACAAACGATTAGGAAAACACGGAAATTTTACTTGAAGCAAGTAGAGCGATCGGTTTGGAAGTAAATCCCGAAAAGACAAAGTATATGATTATGTCTCGTGACCAGAATATTGTACGAAATGGAAATATAAAAATTGGAGATTTATCCTTCGAAGAGGTGGAAAAATTCAAATATCTTAGAGCAACAGTAACAACTATAAATGATACTCGGGAGGAAATTAAACGCAGAATAAATATTGGAAATGCGTGTTATTATTCGGTTGAGAAGCTCTTATCATCCAGTCTGCTGTCCAAAAATCTGAAAGTTAGAATTTATAAAACAGTTATATTACCGGTTATTCTGTATGGTTGTGAAACTTGGACTCTCACTCTGAGAGAGGAACATAGGTTAAGGGTGTTTGAGAATAAGGTGCTTAGGAAAATATTTGGGGCTAAGCGGGATGAAGTTACAGGAGAATGGAGAAAGTTACACAACACAGAACTGCACGCATTGTATTCTTCACCTGACATAATTAGGAACATTAAATCCAGACATTTGAGATCGGCAGGGCATGTAGCACGTATGGGCGAATCCAGAAATGCATATAGAGTGTTAGTTGGGAGACCGGAGGGAAAAAGACCTTTTGGGGAGGCCGAGACGTAGATGGGAGGATAATATTAAAATGGATTTGAGGGAGGTGGGGTATGTGATAGAGACTGGATTAATCTTGTACAGGATAGGGACCGATGGCGGGCTTATGTGAGGGCGGCAATGAACCTTCGGGTTCCTTAAAAGCCATTTGTAAGTAAGTAAGTAAGTACAGGACAACACATCAGAATGAGGAACTGTCAACTTAATGGTTAAACGTTAATAATTTTATGAAACAAAAATGTTCATCGGAATGATTAGCCGCATTTGATAACCATGCTGACGGTTTATCTAACGACCATTTAATTAATGTACAGCTCAAGGTGTAGATATGAGTGCGATATTCTGCCACTTGTTCCAATCTTCGCGGTCGCCTGCTTGCACCAGACAGTATTATACGAGCCTAGCCTTCTTCAATCACGTGCAAAACTTTGTACTCATAGCTACAGACCGAACAGAAACTGAAAAATACTAACCTACATTTCTACCAATAAAAGCAATAATTATGTAGGAAAATTGGTGCGAAAATAAAATATTACAGTACACTTAATGCATTCATTCATACTAAAATCACACTTTCTGAACAAAGACAGGTCTTTCACTGCAAACCCAGCATTATCTAATCTTTCCTACTTCCTGCCTTCCCCTTAGTCACCACATAGAGCCACGCATCTCAACGCTATCACCTGATATCTTCTTCTACCCGAACTTTTCTCTCACGTTCACCATTCCTTCCAGTGCATCCTTCAGTAGGCAGTTTCTTTTCAGCCAGTGACTCAACCAATTCCTTTTTCTCTTCCTGATCAGTTTCAGCATTATTCTTTCTTCACCTACTCTTTCTAACATAGCTTCATTTCTTATTCTGTCTGTCCATTTCACACGCTCCATTCTTCTCCATATCCACATTTTAAGTGTTTCTAATAGTTTCTCTTCACTTCGTCG
>JAJSOF020000019.1:141916278-141938778 GCA_025594305.2 Periplaneta americana | reverse complement strand
ATAATAAAATTATTAATTAATATTATCCCGTCTGCCGTCGTGGACTAAGCCATCATGCCTGACTAACATTAGACAATGCGCGATGGTTCGAGTCGTCGTGGAGGAAGGAATTGTTATGAAATTCCGGCCAGTGTGTAGGACTGGTGCCCACCCAGCATCGTAATGAATTTGGGAAGATAGTGTCAAACAGTAACAGAGACAGTCATTCCAGTATTTGACATATAAGCGTAAAAGATAGTCTAATGGATAAAGACGGACAGTAACAGCAAACAAGTAAATTCACTGCGTGTAGAAAATAACTCAAACATGCAGGACAACTATACATGCGTGAACACCTACTCGGAATGACTCGGGAATATTATATATTTTATCGTTCCCGGTCATTTTTCAGAAACCTTTATTCCTAATCTCTGATTTTCCGAATCCTTGTATCAACATCCGTAAACTGTTCTTCATGATGCAATTTTTCTTTTAACTATTATTTTCCTATGAGAATTCATAAAAGAGTTAACAATAGGTACTTTGGAGTTACTAAGTAATGCTTAAATTACACTGTATATCTTGAAGTGAAAATATAATTTTGTTTTTATTCACCTATTCACTGACAAAGAAGAAGTGCAGAGAGAGCTACAATACTACATCTGAAGGGGAGAGATGAATTGCTCTTAAATCGATCCATATATTATAAAACTAGATCTAGAAGGCTGGGACAAATTTATTGGAGATAAAGCGACTTCGAACAAAGGAATATTCTGCAAGAGCTATCACCATCGATAATGGGCGACTTGGAGTGCTTAAGGCTGAGAAGAGAAGAGGCAGCGGCAGATCAAGTGAAAAAAACAGAAGCGAACAGCCAACCCCATCCGGAACTACTTCAACCCCAAATCCGACATCACTAGAAGATCTGTTTGAGATTTCCGACAGGCAAAAAAAAAAAAAAAAAAAAAAAAAAATCAGGTTGAGAGATTTCTACTATTTCACTCACATCTGGAGGA
Organism: Periplaneta americana; assembly: GCA_025594305.2. Taxonomy (NCBI): domain Eukaryota; kingdom Metazoa; phylum Arthropoda; class Insecta; order Blattodea; family Blattidae; genus Periplaneta; species Periplaneta americana. The sequence goes on along the minus strand of JAJSOF020000019.1, from coordinate 141,937,783 downwards.
AGATAGTAATGACCGCCGGGCAATTACGTATGTTTGATACGAAAAAAATGAGTTTTAATGAACAGCCATGAGTGGTTTGCACATGGCACGTTCAAGCCCAGTCCCCTTACATTATATAATATATGTATAACTTTTTAATTAAGGTCCAGAGTTCAATCCCAGGTAGTGATAGAATTTTTTCTTGTTGTCAAAACTTTCAGAACGGCCCCGAGGTTCACTCAGCCTCCTATAAAATTGAGTACCGGGCCTTTCCCGGAGGTAAAAGGCGGTCAGATCGTGGTGCCGACCACACCACCTCATTCTAGGGCCGAGGTCATGGAAAGCATGCCCCCAAGTGCCTTCATGGCATGTTACGGGGATACCTTTACATTTTTTTTTTTTTTACATTTTATAATTTTTTATTATTATCAACAGTTCCGCTATTAGGAATGCCTTTCGAAATTTGGTTTCCGGAAACTTGAAATCAGGATTATAGCCTTTCGGGGAAACGCACGGGAATCACATTACATACCTTAGTTAGCTACACACACGTTCGTTTGTGGTTATCACCTTAATCTGACAAGTCGTGATGTATAAGATTGAGGGCAGGCCCTAAGCTTCTTTTTCGGCTAGCACGTAGGCCCGGGCGCGGCCTTGGAGTTGAGGTTCCTAATCTAACGCTGGGCGCGGCTGCCATGCCCTGGCCAACATCGCCGCGGATTAGGATCACGAGCTGAATAAACCGTGTCACTGAAGTGAAACATATTGCTCACTTTTATTCAAGCTGTGCCTAAAAAGATGTCGTCTTAGAGTAAATATTACTTACTTACTTACTTACTGGCTTTTAAGGAACCCGGAGGTTCATTGCCGCCCTCACATAAGCCCGCCATTGGTCCCTATCCTGAGCAAGATTAATCCATTCTCTACCATCATATCCCACCTCCCTCAAATCCATTTTAATATTATCTTCCCATCTACGTCTCGGCCTCCCTAAAGGTCTTTTACCCTCCGGCCTCCCAACTAACACTCTATATGCATTTCTGGATTCGCGCATACGTGCTATATGCCCTGCCCATCTCAAACGTCTGAATTTAATGTTCCTAATTATGTCAGGTGAAGAATACAATGCGTGCAGTTCTGTGTTGTGTAACTTTCTCCATTCTCCTGTAACTTCATCCCTTTTAGCCCCAAATATTTTTCTAAGCACCTTATTCTCAAACACCCTTAACCTATATTCCTCTCTCAAAGTGAGAGTCCAAGTTTCACAACCATAAAGAACAACCGGTAATATAACTGTTTTATAAATTCTAACTTTCAGATTGTTTGACAGCAGACTGGATGATAAAAGCTTCTCAACAGAATAATAACAGGCATTTCCTATACTTATTCTGTGTTTAATTTCCTCCCGAGTGTCATTTATATTTGTTACTGTTGCTCCAAGGTATTTGAACTTCTCCACCTCTTCAAAGGATAAATTTCCAATTTTCATATTTCCATTTCGTACAATATTCCCGTCACGAGACATAATCATATAGAACAACATTTAAATATTTATATTAAAGCATTTGTTAGCAATAGCGTTCTGCTAGTAGTTGCGGTAATGGTCGTGGTAATAGTAATAGCGGTAACAATTGGTAGTGATGATGTTTACACTTTACGACATGGAGAGCAATGCACACGAAGGAGTGATAAATAATAACATGCACAGAGGACGTGAGCTCACACCCCGATGTGTCCAAGTGAAATTTGTACCTGTCGGGTGTCACTTCTCCATGAAATGAAAACGTGGCGAGAGCCCTGTTGCCACTGTCACGTGCCAGGGTCTTCGACGGAAGAAACAACAATAGAGACACTCATGCACTTGGTCCAATTAACAAGTTTTAGCTCACAACGCAACGCACGCACGCACACATTTCAATATAAGGGATTAAAAGAGTTAATACAAAGTTACAACAATTAGCTAATAGTACCATTACATGATATCAAGACAGTGAATTAATGTCAATGTACAAAATCAGCATCTATGAATGTATTGGGATATGCGTGCTCTTATACCAACAATATACCCCGGCCAATAAGTGAATCCGGAATCACAAGGGTCTTTCCTGTAGTGAGTGGAGGGAAGCGATCAAGATGAATGCGAACGTATCAGCTGTGCGTAGTGTACCTGGCAGGTCTTCGGGCAGGTCGACGTTGCGACAGGGAGGTTGAAACCCTTGCCCATGTCCTGAGGGCCTGTCCACACGGTGAACTTCTACGAAATACGCGGCATCATACAGTAAGATCTATCATAGCAACTGCCTTAAGGAACAAAGGTTATTCAGTATATGAAGAAGTACACGGCATATCCAGTGAGGGCAGTAATCGAAGAATCGACATAATTGCATTTAAACCTCCCTCTCTTGAAGGTTACATCATAGACCCTACTGTGAGATTCGAATCGCACGAACACCAGCCAGAAGAAGTACACGAGGAAAAAAGGAATATATATGAACCTTCCATCAGTTTTTATAAGGACAAATACCATCTGGAATCCATCGTCATTACGGGACTAATGATAGGAGCCCGTGGGACCATACCCCGGTTCCTAGTCGACTTCTGTAAATCTTTTGGCCTGCATAAAAATATTTTAAGAGATCTAACAATTGCAGCACTCAAAGGCTCAATAGCTATTTTCAGGCATGGACCATGACTAATTCGCATCTCCTTGACGTTACTTCGTTTAATATCATGTGTTTCAATATAATTCAAACTGTTATTTTTCACTCTAACAACAATGTATCACTAAGCCTCAAGGCATTTACTCTATTGTATCATGGCACTCTTTGTCGATGGCAACCTGTACTCGTTACAGGAAGAAATTAAATAAATAAAGAATGATCACATAAAAAATAAAACATACACACGTATACACGTAGTTTAACTGAACAAACATTTGTTTGTAATGCAACAAGTTAATAATGAGTGACTGGTATTGAAGCGTTTCTATGGTTTCATTTTTATTTCTTGGTGGAAAGCTGTCACGAATATTTATAAAATTTTCTAAATGATATCGAGGTCGGTAGAGGTGGTGGAGACAAGGGGGAGGAACTTGTTCAGCATCATCAGACACGTGGTGGCCACTGTGGTGTACATCCTGGTGGTCGGAGTGGGCTCGTCGCTAGTGATGGTGCCCCTGAGGATCCTGAACCACCTGCCTCTCATGCACTACGTCACAAGCGCCGTGGGCGGGCTAACCTTGCAGGCGATAATCAGCAACTTGAACATGATCGTCGACAGCATCTTGCTGCTCTTCAAGATAGTCGTGACCGGCGGGGGCTACGATCAGATCGAAATTTCGGGCGTGAAGATAAAGTACGAAATGAGATACCTGCCCACGCTCCTCATGTTCACTGCGAGGAACGGCTGGCTGAAAGGCCTGTCCACCGTCACGAAGACGTCGGACATCGTGGTGGACGAGCAGGAAGACGGCCAATACCTGGCCAAGGGGGAAGTGGGGCTGGGCACTCTGGAGCTCGGGTACGGCAGCTACGAGTTCAGGGTCCTGGGTGTGGGCCCCGCCGGCGACCTGAACGCCCATATCGGCAGCAACTCCGTCGCTCTCACTTTCAGGTTCAGGCAGGCCGGCGAGGGATGGACGCCTTACTTGGAACGACTCAGTTTTACCAAATTCGGCGACATCGGGGTCGAGGTTACAGGGTTCGGACCTTTAAACTGGATCATCTCTCGCATAATAGAGTTCTTCGTTCCAAAAATATGGTATATATATGTCGATAGGATAGAGACGAAACTAACGAACGCCATTCGAGAGGCTATGGAATCCTACGAAGAAGAAGACATTACAGCAGACGAGGAGGAAATCGAGATACAGACAACATAGCCCAGCGAGTGCAGATAATATGGTTCCTTAAATTCCATTTGTTATTTAATTTTCTCTGAGGCCAACGATGTGTTTGTGCTGAACAAAAACGTTGAGTGAACTCACGGTGTTTCGTTGACGTGTAGTCAGGATTGAACCCGTAAGTCACCTACAATAAACATTTTATATAAATCACGCGGAATTTGTAAGTATTTACGTCGCATAGAAACATTAAATTATTATACAAATTTATACGCGAAGTACTAAATTATTTTTTTATGAAAATGTGTCCTTCCGCAAATAAAGGATGGGCCACACTGTGTGGCGGAAAGTCTATGATTCATAGCACGATTCACACAATGATATTCGCCGGTCCGCCATCGTAATAAAGACAGATACACGACACTTGTATTCTAGTGTTGAGAACGGCAATTTAACGTGAAATAAAAACATGAAATAAGACCCATCTTACACACTAAAAATAATTACCCCAAACCAAAGTTACACATGTAAATAAGAGGAACACTAATTATAAAAACGCCAAATAGATCCGCGGCTAAGTGATGGACAGAGAACCGAGCATTCAGATTTCGAATCTGGGAGAATAACTGTCAGGATTATACCCTAACCTACTGAGTCCTAAGGCATTGTTGTTTTATTTTTGAAGTTCAATATATTTATTCATTTATTCATTTTATTTACTTATTTATTCTGGTGTAGTTAAGGCCACCAGGCCTTCTCTTCCACAACACCAGGAATACAAATACAGTAGAACTTGGTTATAACGACATCCAAGGGACCTTAAAAATTATGTTGTTATAAACGAGTGTCGTACTAACCGAGATTCACATTATCAATCTAGTGAGGTGGAAAATTAAAAATAACAAACTTAATTAGACTTATTTTAGATTTATGTATTGACTTTTAAGCCTACAATGAACATAATAAAATGCACGTAGGCCTACAATTATAAATACAGTATTCTGTATTAAAACAGTTTGTTCAGTACTCACCAAACTACTTTACTCAGAAGTGAAGTAATCAGTCATTTTACTCTGTTGTCTTCTACTTGCCCAATACACACTTTCTAGGGCTAAATTACGTTCTATGTTCATAATTTCAGTTGCAATTTCACTGCTCCCTTCCCTAGCTTCATAGAACATGTTCATAATTCTGATGACTTCTAAAGCGTCACTCACTGCTTTTAGTGGCCGTACTGCGTTAAAATGCGTGCACTTAGTGAAAACTTCCTGTCGAAACTGATCTAATACCGCATGAATTCGGGCAGGTTACAATGGGATGGGGAATCCGCCTGCAATACAGAGGTCTATGACAGAAGGAGACTGTAAAGAATTTGTCAGGGTCAGATTTCAACAAAATATTTCTTAAGATACTTTGGTTCTTAGAAAATCTTATTCCAAATTGAGGTTGAAAATGACGTTATATGCGAGGTAGACGCATATGCGTTTGTCGTATTAAGCAAGGTAGGAAAGCATATGTGTTATGGGGAATTAGTTGGGACCACAGAATATTTGACGTTATAGGCGAGGTGTCGCACAAAACGAGGTCGCTATAACCAAGTTCTACTGTACAATAATATAGAAAAACAGAGAAAAAATATACTATATACAAAATAAAGCTACACAAAAAATAAAGAGAGAGAGAGAGAGAGAAAAACATTAAAAACAAAGTAAAGCCACACAAAAATATAACACAGGTTGCAGTCACACAAACTTTAAATGAGTGATTAAGTATCATAATTAATTGTATCCTAACTAATTAACTAACATAAACAAGAAACTTGCAATTTTAATCTAGATTAAAAAAGATAAAGAAAAAAACACAAATCAATACTTCTAGCAATACCTAAAAACATTAAGTAAGACAAAATTTTCCAATTTAATTTTGAATTGTGATAAAGTCCGGCAGTCCCTGACATCATTAAGTAGCGAATTCCAGAGATGAGGTATTTCTACAGTGTAGGAGGATGAGTATAGAGACGTTCTATGATGAGGGATAGAAAGAAGTGCTTGATGTCGGTTTCGAAGAGTTGTAAGGAATTGAAAGCGCGATAACAGATAATTCGGAGTAGAAGTATGCATGATTCTAAACAGAAGAGACAGTGAATGTATTGTTCTTCGTTCCTTCAGACGCACCCATGAAAGTAACTGGAGGGAAGGCGTTGTATGGTCAAATTTACGAGTATTGCAGATAAATCGTATGCACACATTATGAACACGTTGTAGTCTCTCAGCTAAGAGTGAACTTACATTAGTTAGCAAGGAATCGCAATAATCAAAATGGGGCATTACAAGCGTCTGAATAAGATTCTTTTTAGACTAGGTGGTAGAAATTAAAAAAAAAAGTCACTGACATGACGAAAAAAGCTGAAACAATTCTGCAGGTTACAGTTGGGCACAGATGCAAGTATATTATACTATACTTCGGATCTCTGCGCATACATCTCATATCATAATCATGTATGAAGCATAGTAGGCCTATATAACAATCTTTAAAATATAAGTTTGCAGGTAAAAAGACATAGGACGTCCGAGGAAAAGATGTCTGGTATGAAGCCACTACAGCCTGAAGTCTACTCCACAGACTGAAGGAAAAGAAGTCAGATTTCACTTACAATCAGTCATATTTACTAAAATGAACAAACAGTGACTTAACGAGATGCTCATGACTCTACAATAATCTGTTCTTCCTCATCTTTAATTCGGATTCTACAACTTAACACGCATCTGTGAATGTTGATAATTCGTAGATAATCCCAGTTAATTATCTCAGTTATTCCCGCAAAATCTGCAATAACTTCTTAATAAAATAATAGTATTCATTCATTCATAGTGTTCTGCCCAAGTGTAGGTCTTTCACTGCAAACCCAGCATTATCCAGTCTTTTATATTTTCTGCCTTCCTCTTTGTCTCCTCATATGATCCATGTATCTTAATGTCGTCTATCATCTTATAACGTCGGCCTGGTTGGCACAGTTGGTATAGCGCTGACCTATGCCCGAGGTTGCGGGTTCGATCCCGGCCCAGGTCGATGGCATTTAAGTGTGCGACAGGCTCATGTCAGTGGATTTACTGGGATGCAAAAGAACTCCTGCGGGACAAAATTTAGGCACACCGGCGACGCTGATATAACCTCGGCAGTTGTGGGCGTCGTTAAATAAAATATAACCTTCACCTCATCTGATATCTTCTTCTGTCCCAAACTCATCTCCCGTTCACCATTCCTTCCAGTGCATCCTTCAGAAGACACTTTCTTCTAAACCAGTGACCCAACCAATTCCTTTTTCTCTTTCTGATCAGTTTCAGTATCATTCTTTCTTCATGCACCCTTTCCAACACAGCTTCGTTTCTTATTCTGTCTGTCCATTTCACACGCTCCATCCTTCTCCATATCCACATTTCAAATGTTTCTAGTCGCTTCTCTTCACTTCGTCGTAATGTCCATGTTTCTGCCCCTTACGAATAGAATCCAACAATCCACACAAAGCACTTCACTAGTCTCTTCCTTAGTTCTTTCTCCAGAGGTCCGCAGAAGATGCTCCTTTTCCTATTAAAAGCTTCCTTTGCCATTGGTATTCTCCTTTTCACTTCTTGGCAGCAGCTCATGTTACTGCTTATAGTACATCCCAAGTAATAATAATATGATATATTAATGCATTGAATTCCATTAATTAGCGTCAGTATCGAGGCACGTGTAAGCCAGACGAAATAAACCAGAAGAACATAAACCATGAGCAATTATTAAAATATATGATCCACAAAATCCTCAATAATTCAAAGTAGGAACTTCTCCAATTTTGATACCATTTAAGTATGTAACTAACATAATTGCCGGACATTTATTATTAACCTTACGATAAAAAGTTTTAATTTTTTGTGAACTTCAGGGAGAAGTCTCTCGAACCGAAGTGTTGCGGAATGCATACTGAGGAAGTCATTGTCATAATAGCATTTATTTCTGGCGGGTTTCTGGAACGACATACAGCAATTACTATCGATCATATAAGTCCTCCAATAACTTATCTGAAGGCAAATAATCAGATATCTCCTTCTGTATTCCAAAAAATTCAGCATGGCGACTAAATGAACAAATAGGCTATCCGAAACATAAAATCATATTACACAAACATGATGGTGCTCAAGGGAATATGACCTGCAAGGCTGTACTTAATACAACCTTCTGTTAAGGAGTAAAATAATTTTTTTCTAAATTAAACGGTGGACTATGTTAATCTATACTAATAATAAATCTGTAGCCGAAATTTTTCTGGTAATTTCCGATTTTCCAAAAATAATTGGTCCTAACATATACAATTAACCACCCTGAAACCGATAATAGCTTTTTTCAAATTTTTGTTTGTATGTATGTCTGTCTGTCTGTCTGTCTGCATGTTTGTTACCTTTTCACGCGATAATGGCTGAACGGATTTCGATGAAAATTTGAATATAAATTAAGTTCATTGTAACTTAGATTTTAGGCTATATGGCATTCAAAATACTTTATTTAAAGGGGGTTATAAGGGGGCCTGAATTAAATAAATCGAAATATCTCGCTTATTATTGATTTTTGTGAAAAATGTTACATAACAAAAGTTTCTTAAAACATAATTTGCGATAAGTTTTATTCCTTGAAAAATTTTGATAGGACTGATATTTAATGAGATAAATGAGTTTTAAAATTAAAATAACTGCCATCTAAGGTCGTGTAATGAATTAAAAAACAAATGACTTCGTCTATAAGGGGCCTTGGACAGCAACAATCGAAAGCTATGAAAGATAGCCTACAGATAATGTTTCTGTGTTTGTATGAAGTAATATCAGAAGCTAAATTAACTGATTTGTATAATTAATTATTATTTCACCATTGGAAAGTGTAGTTTCTCTAGATGGACATAATGCTATAATGTTATTACAGTAACTTCTGAGCGAATCGAGGACAGGTAATATTAAAATAGATTCTTATGCACAGAAAATTTGATAGGCTATTCTGTACATTCGTTTCCTGTATTTCCTAAACTAATTTTTATGACCAAATGAGTGGTCTCTGGATCAAAATGATCGCATTTTAATTATGCAAATATAATTTAAATTAAGTAACATAATAAACGATTTATCCTTATATCAAACACTAATGTCCCCTGGATCAAACGTCCTATTTTAATTATGTAATTACTTTATATTTATTTCTAACGGGCGCAGCGGAGCGCACGGGTACGGCTAGTAATTACATAAAATTAATTATAATTTTTATAATTTCAGTAGAATTGAAGAATAATGTAGAATAAGAATCAGTTGACTCTTCTATGATATTTTAAGGGATTATCTTGAAATGAGGTAAGTTTGACCTTAAGGTATATGAAAAGATCAATATCCACAAGAAAACCCTGTCGAAGTGGTGTTAATCTCCAAGATTTTTCTTCTCATCCTTATAATCTGTAAGTTACATAAGGGATCGCAGCTCCCAGGAGTTACGTAGGCTATGTGCTAGATCAGTAATCGGTAGATTATCGGATCGAGTTCACTGATCTCCTTTTTTATTTTTTTGAATTCTAATTCTTTTCTTTCGTTGTTTTCTTTTATGGTTAATATGTTTTATCAGTTCCTTTATTTTTTTTTATTCATTTTATCATGTCATATCTTGGATAGATGATATCCTCCAAGTACAAACTCAGCAACATGAATAGGCGATATCCAGACTACGGACGTTTTACACACTAACCATGAACGAAGCGGACTCAAGGTCACGTAACACTACTAATTATATTCCAACAGCAATATATAGAATTGTATTGTTGTTCTCTGCTAAATAGACTAAGGGTGGAATTCATAGTCGTCACTTATAAAATGAGTGAACCCTTAAGTAATAAGTGCTTGCTTATAATAAGGGAACCCTTAAGTCAATTCCGAATTCATAGACAACACTAAACTTATTTTCACGTAATGAGTGCTCACTTACAGCTGCCGGACATGACGTCATAACAAAAGCTGACTCTCATTGAACTAATCGAAAGCAGCTCTACATGTGGAGTTGCTATAACAACGAGTTATCGATATTATTGAACTGAATAAGTTATATACAGCAATAGTTTCATGATATGTTAAATTCTAGTTGTATATCAGTTATAGTTATAATCAGATATCCTACTAATTGGAACACATGTTCTGTAGTATTGAATTTCTTAAATAAATAAATTAAGCCTATTAGGCCTATTATATAATACTGTATATTGAATTTATTAACATAGTGTTATATTAAATTTACTCTGTAATTTGCCAATTATAGCTACACTTTACATTTTTGGCTATGATATCTATACTTAACTCTTTTTGATTTATTTTATTTGTATTTTTCATTTATATCTAGATCTGTGTCTTTTATTTAGGTAGTATCTATTTGTTTTTTTTTTTTTTTAATTTTTAATTTGTAATTACACTTGTATCTGCTTTATATCTTTTTTCATGTTATATGCAATTCTATATTTTTTTAATCAAGTATCTGTACTGTCTATTGTAATTGGGGCTTTGCCTTGTTATAGACATAAATAAATAAATAAATTAATTAATTAAATAAGTACCGGTAAATAAATGAATAAATAAATAAATAAATAAATAACGATGAATTTGGCTAGAGCAACAACTTCCAATTGATCTGAAAACGATATCGCTTCTTAAATTCCAGTTCACTATACATTTCCAGAGGATTCTCCATGTCTCTAATATACCTTTTTGGGACACGTATATTTTCCTCATTTCGTTCAACAAACTCCATAAAATCCTCAAAATCATTCTCAGTATCCATTTTGAAAATGAGTGGTCACTTAAGGGTACAGATCAGCTCACTTAAGTAAACACTCATTATGTGACTTAGAAATGAATATAAGTAACCACTTAAGGGTTCACTCATTTATAAGTGACGACTATGAATTCCGCCCTAATACTTCTAGATATGAGTCCTACACTGCTAACTGCTATTTTTATGAAACTAATTTCTCGTTTCGGTAATTTAAATTACACAGAGATCTTGAAACGCCTTTATCATCCATTACGGAGAAGATGGAAATTCGATACATTTCTATATCAGCAATATCAAATGAATATTTTTGTAGTTAAATTGACTTTCAAATTCACTAAATTTGCAAGACTACTCAAAATGAAGCTCGAAACTCGTATTCACTAAATACTCTACAAATACTGTACAGTATCTACCATCCAAAATTAATAGGAATTGTATACGTAGATGGATTTGCTTTCAGAGACGAACACAGACTTATCTATTCCGGAACAGATATCTATGGAATAGGTATCTGGAGTTTCGTTAAACGGGCGTTAGTCATGTGCAATAAAAGTATTTGCAATTTCCGGAGGTCCATATTGCGTACAATGATCAAATTTTTTTCTTTAGATTTGTCACATCGCCCAGACACCGCTATCTCTCACCTCTGATGACAGATTCGGGTGACGTACTATGCATCACTGTTGACTGTTAGTACACCCTTGGTTTCGCTTCAGTCATATATATAAGAAGAAATAACGTGAATTAACTTCCTAAATGGGCCACATATTAACACAGGACACACTATCAAGTCCTCAAAAGCACACTGGATTTTGCGACATGTTAAGGGATTTTTAAATCGCCAGTTTAATATGAAATAATAGTCCTACTAATATATCTGACATTAACTTAACATTTTCTGTTTTTATATTAGCTACTATAGTCGCGACGCTGTTATTCCCGGCGTGACTCCTCCTCTTTGCTTACGTCTTAGGAAGTGGAGGCTCTATAAAGTCTAGGTAGGTAGTATCGTTCGCCATTTTTGTTCTTTCATTGCCGAGCTACCATACGAGGAATCTATTTGCCACACCGTTAAACATTATCATGTCGTAGCTCCTATGATAATAAATCAAACGCACTGTAATTCAGCAAATAATTGAGCGGCAAATAACGCCTTCGTGTGCTCTCTGCGAACGCCAACGAAAGAGCCAAAATGGCGGGCGATTATATTAAGTATTTATCGAGCCTTAAGAAATGAATCAGCGAATCACAAGACGCACACGTTTAAATGTAGCCGACCTGCAACGCGATTGGCTACCCGAAATTAGAGCGACGGGACTATAGTATCGTGCGCCATTTTTGTTCTTACGTTGCCGAGCTATCATACGAGGAATCTATTTGCCACACCGTTAAACATTATCATGTCGTAGCTCCTATGATAATAAATGAACGCACTGTAATTCAGTAAATAATTGAGCGGCAAATAACGTCTTCGTCTGCTTTCTGCGAAGGCCAACGAAAGAGCCAAAATGGCGGGCGATTATATTAAGTATTTATCGAGCCTTAAGAAATGAATAACGTCTTCATAAGCGAATCACAAGACGCACACGTTTAAATGTAGCCGACCTGCAACGCGATTGGCTGCCGGAAATTAGAGCGACGGGACTATAGTACTAAGCTTAGAAGTATGTAAATAACAGTTTTCTTAGTTCTAAAAGCACATTTTCAGACGATACAACAGTCAGTGGTAATTATTATGTGCCTTTGTGTGCAGCATTACCAGTTAACTCAGGGATCAAACTTACAAGTTCGCGAATTTGACTATACCTTTAGGCGACCCTTAATATTCCTTTATCTTTGTCATCTACGCAATTACACCCACCCACCATTTCTTGACACTTCTTATTTACAGAGAAACACAATCATACTAAGTTCGTTGTAAGCTGTGTTGACATTATGTTGCTCTCCTTGTAAAAACTGTGCGTAGGCGGCATATGAAGATCCTGTGACGTAAAATATTTTGTAACTTTAGTAATTAAATTATTACCGTAGAGCCGTAAATGAAAGATTTATAAGGGTTCTGCGATCATAAAATGCAAGATAAGAGATACACTTAGCTCATTGTTAAATCTCACAAAAGTTTCCGCGAACTTCTTTATAAAAATAAGATATGAAATCGTTGTGAAATTTTATTAGGATTATGATATATTTTTGAGACATATAAAGACGGCACAAGCATTCTGTTACTAAATGTGGCAAGGGAATTCGGCAGTACATCGCACATAAATGGTAAGTTCCCTGAACTCAGGAGTGAATTTTATAGCACGTTTTCTTAAAATGTGTGAACTCATTTCACAAGATACAGACACTGTATTTCTTTAAATATTCAAATTTCTGGAGTACAAACACTTACTTGGTGATGATGATGATGATGATGATGATGATGATGATAATAATAATAATAATAACAATAGCAATAATGTTTATTAACTTTAAATACTGAATAATACACTAGCTTTCGATAAATAAAACAACTTCTAATTAAATGTCAAAGTAAGAATTAAAACATTCAATTAGAAAATAAAATGCCAGAACGAAAAATAGTTTCAAATAATGCAAAATAAATATTATGCACCAAACTTCTTATTAAGATAACACTCTGGATAACCTTTTACTAACATAGGCAATATAATCACAACAGAACCACTGGGAATAATTTTTATTTCCAACAGCTCAACAAATACACAAGCCAGATTGCTGTAAGTATCGTAGCTAAATATTAATCTTTGTGTTTCATCATTGTTCACAAGGAACCTGTTACCTTAACCATGATAACCAGTCACGTTAAGGCTGACCAATAGTTTCATTGGAAATAAATTGTAATTCGTTAAAGAAGTAATAAAACAAAATGAGCATGAAACGTTACCCCACGTGCTAGGTTTCTGCCCTCAGGGCGAATTACTGCGAATTGACAGACATAACACAGTCCGCTCAATAATTGCTAACAGATTAAGGGAACACGGTGAATACGAAGTATATGAGGAAGTTCAATGGAAGGATCTACACGGCGAGCTGACATCATGATAATTGACCGAGATAAAAAAAATGGTCTCATTCTTGACCCCGCTGTGAGGTTCGAAATTAATGAAGATCAACCAAAGCAGTACATGAAGAGAAACGCGCTATTTACCTTCCATGCTGTGATGATCTCAGTCATAAATATAATATTCAAGATTGGAATGTCATTGGACTTATGTTTACATTGGAGATCCTCAGAAAATTAAAGGTTCCTGATAAGACTCATCAGACAATTGCATCAACCATTTTAAAACCTTCGTTGAACATCATCAATCACCATCTCTATTCATCTTTATAATATTCAATGTATATTATTTATTTTCAATAAACTTTTATCGTTTATATAGCCACCACATCTTGCCGCAGAATATTCTTTTTTTAAATTTCATTATGTATTTTTTAAAATTAATTTACGTTTTCTTTTTTGTTCATTTGAATTGATTAGGATGCCGATATTTTAAATCCAAGATTTGGACGGCTGTCATTTCGATTTGATTGATAATCACCTCTTGGGTTTTCGATTTGCTATCTTAACATCTTCTTGTTCTGTCCCTCACGGGTCATTTTATTTAAATCATTTCACCTAAAGGCCTACAGCTTCATTTCTTTTCTAAACTCTCAAATTTCTTTCTCATTCCTTCAATTTCGGATTTTATTCACACATGTCGAAACTTCTTTTATTCTTAAAAATGTATTTTTCTATATTTCCTAACACACCATATTGAAGCGTTTGTTACTTTTTAAATTATTAAAACTATCTTAACCCTTAGTTGCCTGACGGTACTTAGAAGTACCGTGATTTATTTTGCATACTGGAAGACCTGGAAGAATAATAAACCGCCAGAAATTACGTGCAACCTGATAAATAATATCCATCAAGGATACTGACAGTACTGTACAAAGAAATACGACCTTTTTTAAAATAGAAAAAATTAAAAAATAAATAAAAATAAAAAAATAAAAAATTCTGAAAAAATTACTGTATGTTTTGAATTCATATTCTAACAACATTCATTAAAGAAAACGAATTTATTTGAATTTTTTCTTATGTCCGGCAACAAAGGGTTAAATTAGGCTTGCATAATAAACTCCAGTTAGTCCACCAAAGATTGGGCTTTAACTTCACGGTATTTCTTTCAATCTGATAGGTTTTTCGAAAGAAAAAAACAAAAAAGGACACATTCCAAATAAGTAGCGTATCAAATGAAGAATAATTAGACTGTTACAAGACATCATGAAATGATGAATCAGAATAAGTACCCTCAAATTTACAACAAGAAGGCGACACTACAATTAATTATGGTTTGGAACAAAGCTCCAGACCACGACTGTATTCACTCAGAACTGATTAGCACAAGATGCCGAGGAAAGATCCTTACGTATTTTAAACATATTGTGCTGATGAATGGAGGAACGCCGTATTAAGGTCATTCACAATGAAAATTAAACATAACGTAAGCGTTAACTTAAGAATGTAAACGTTACAGTAAAATCAAGAAGTCATACCATCATTCACGATGGGAACATAAACATAATAGCAAACATATTTGGTAACCATGGAAACGTAACAACGACGCCATTTCCTCATATTCTGTCGTATACTTCTGCGCTCCACGATTGTGTTCTGTTTGCAGATCACGTAAGCATAAGCATGAAAGTTTGGAGTTTGCAAACTTTCATGTCAACGTCTTACGGTAATGTTTATGTCAATGCTTATGTGAATCATTGTGAATGATCCCATTTGGTAGCCTGGGCGCGAACTTCTGTGTTTATGTTACGGTTATGTTTAATTTTCATTGTGAATGGGCCTTTATAGTTATAAAAAAAAAACAAATAGGAATGACAGCGATAACTGCACAGGAATTAGCTTATTGGCAGTTGTATGTGAAGTCTATGCGGAGATCATAACGTGACGTGTGAATATTATAAATCACGTTCTCCTACAAGAATAACATGGGTTCAGGAATGACCGTTCTTGTATGGCCTATGCATTCATATTGAAACAAATTACACAAAAAGAGCGAATTTAATATAGAGGCCCGCAACTAGTTTGTTGATTACGTTAAAGCCTTTGATTGCTGGAATTAAAAGTCTGTTAATTTTCGAAGAAAGTTCTTAATATTTTTACTCACTATCTTGCAGCATTGATAGATCATAAGAAAACAGACCCTATTATTCTGTGGCCATTGAAACCAAATCACACACCAATCTTTTCATCCACTTTGTGCACAAGATGAGGATTTTCTACAATCCAGTATAGTTGTGTTGTGAAAGGACATGGCTATGTAATTCAAACCATACTCCATCCGAAAATATGACTAATTTAGAGTGCACTCTCCTATCAGCAACTCTCTATTCTACTAGCATCATCGCGCGGTAGCAATTCGTGGACCAATGATATTTAATGGCTTTAATTCTAAGCAGTTTAGTGGCAATTTTGGCAAGGATTTTGAAACACTCGTTTCATATTTTTTCGTGGGGGAGTTATGTTCCAGTCGTTCACCTATTTGGTATAATGCTTCTTCTGTAAGAACTCTGTGTCCGGTAACACGTTTTCTGTGGTTAAGAGATCTTATTTGTAGTCACCTTTAAATAATTTGACGAACAATTTCCATATCCGCAACAGAATTGCCAGGATATTTTCTTACCAATTGCCTTATCACTGTTTCTGATGAGTTCGTTTACAGATAGGTTACGTATCGAGCTTAGAAAGTAACTTCACTCTAGATCAGTGATGTCAAAGCAAGCGCATTTTTCTGACCTTGACGTCGTGCGCGGGCAGCAAGCGCTAAGTATGGAAAGAGGAAGGGTTGTGTATATGAATAAGCAACCTGTTGGATTAAGAAAACAGTGGTGCACAAACTTCAAACGGAACGTGAAATTTTATATGGCTTCTTTCTGTTTAATATTATCTATATTGTCTGTAAAACAAAAGTACTAACACTGATTTCTTAATATTGCACTTGTGTTTTAAATCTTAATAACATAATAGACAGTTAAGAAGAAATATTCACTTAAATTCCATATTATACTGTATTAAGTGGATGAAACACATCATTCATAAAGAAAGTGATATTCCAAAGAAAGAGGTTGAGTGTGACATGATAAGTTGGAATTTATATTGATGGTATCTTTAGCCTTACAAAAGTAATCAATAAACTAATCAAAACAGTAGAAAGCAAAATTACCTAGGTACTGTATCTGTTTTAAGTGTAACTAATATTACGTAACAAAACTCTTATCACACTATGTTTTTAAGGTGATATTTGATATTATATTCATCAGAATATTAAATTATTTTCTCGAATCTGCTGAAGCTACAGAGCTGACATTTTTACAACACATGGGCACGTATCTTGTGCTTATGATGTAACAGTAGTTGCTTTGTTAATTAATTTCCTTACAAACAATTTTCATGCGAATATTTTCAAAATTTTCAATTCACCCTCTTCAGTAATACGTAGGGCCTATATACGGTATATTAGATTTACGAAAACATTCTGTAAGGCTACTAAATAAATAGGCCTATACCTGAAAATTTCTATACGAAAAGTTGAGAAAATATTTCTTTTGAATAAAAAAATCAAGCTTGTGAAAAATGAGCATTAAAATTAAAACTTACATTCTTATAATGCACTTATACTTCTCAGGCAAATCTAAAAATTAACATGGATACAGTTTTAATAAGTTATCTTCCCTTTATCTATTGAATCAGTGCTGGCCATCCCTGAATATAGCTCGACCAAGCGGCATATACCACCTCTTTCGTCTGTCTCTTTCCTTTCCGCTGTAAAGCGCTCAGGCTCTCCTGGGCTCTCAAGCGCGCGCTTGCTCCTGTGGGCATCAATTGACATACTTGCTCTAGATTGTATTATATTTTATATCGTTACATAACTCAAAATGAATAATGTAATTGACGCACAATGCTTTCTGCTTTAGGAGCCGCGCTCTGACGGCCTTAACGCTACTAACTCCCAAGGTCGACAGGGAAGTAGAGAATCCTTGTAAATCACGACACTGATTAATATGGTGTTTAATTAATTTCAGATTAAAACATGAAGCTGCTGAACATCTTTTTGTGTGTGGCAACCTTCCTGATCTCGGCAATGCATTCAGAAGCAGGACCGGTTTCCAACTCTGAAGAAGATGCTATAATGTTAGAAGCAGATGATCTGTTAGTTAACGATATCATGACCGAGCAGACATCTATCTTAGCTAATGAAACTTCAGAAGCAACTGGAATTTCGCTCCAATCCGTTATTTTGCAGGTTGACAACGAAACAACGATTGATTTCAACGACCTGAAACTCGAATCGTCTCGAATCGTTCTGACTTCAGCCAAGCCCGACCTGGAGCTCCTCAGCATTAACGTCATGGTTACCGTGGAGACAGTGCAGGTCACTGGGAGCTACAGAGTCGTCGGCGATATGTCTAACCACACTTCTGCAGACTTGTTCTCTGCGAAAGAAGGTAAAGTGTCTCTCTCCCACTCAGACATGGCAGGGTTCGGTGCGGTCGGATTGATACTCGACGGAACCAACTTCAAGGCCCATGATGTAGAAATACCTTTCGTATTTAATCCTACCGCCATAAGCATGGAGTACGTGGACGAGAATGGGGAATCCCATACCAGAGTAGAACTGATTGAGGACGCCATTTTTAAAGATCTAAGGAAAGAATTAAATTCGGCAGTAAATCAAGAGCTGAACACGGTGCTGGAAAGCGAAATGAATGAAGTGCTGCAACGAATCCCAACTTCTCACCTGGTCAGTACGGTCGATAATAAAATGTATTTCGCAAAAATGGGTGCCAAAATCAACATGTTTAACAGTTTTGTAGATGAAATGTTGAACGAGATGAAGAAAAATCTGAAGGAGCACATGGCAATCCCCAAGGTGGAGATCGGCTTCAAGAAGAAGGTCCTGTTCATCACTTGGCACGGCAAGTTCGAGGCCGGAGAGGGCACTTTCTACAACGCGAAGACGCTCCATCGGACAGGTGACGTCACACTCAGTCAACGCAACGGCAACTTAAACTTCGTCGTCCCTATCCGATTGTCTTCTGCTGGATTCAGATACGGATGGTGGGTACATCACTGCAATATTTCCTACATTTTATTTTGATAATGAATTATTGTAGAATGGTTTAGATCTCAGAGGTAAAAGTCCAGAACAAATACCCTTTAAATACGATATGAATGTTTATGTACACTTAAAACTAATTAGATGCAGGAAGGGATTCCAGTAAAACTCAATCACCCATTAAAACAAGTATGAACAGAATCACTCACACCGCGATTTCTACGCTGCCTTAGACTGTGACTTGCGCTATGCTGACACATCAACGAAGAGCCTCGTTACTTGTGAGTCTTTAACACTGGATTACAATCTCTCTAAGTCTAAGCATTTCTATATATTTTAACTTCACTTAAGCACGCGCCATAAGAAAGAACGTATCTAAATCCTGACAGTTTTATGCTTACTGTTGATCTATAAGACTGTAACCGATATACCTACTACCAGCATTTTAGAAATTGAGAAATTAAAAAAGGTGTTTATAATTTCTAATGTTGACTGTTCACCTTCACTGTGCACAGTCTTAGACAAAAAAGATATCGGCTGCCAGACGCTAAGTCCCATTCGGAAGACTTCGGTTGATTCCGTGAGAGCTTAAATTTACACGTGATGGAATTTCTTATGCATGACTCCGCTCTATTTTTCCCTTGTTTCCTTTGGTTGTTGCTTTTTCTGTATAGGTAAAGTGTTATGAATAATTCTATGATGTTTGGACAAAGGGAGATAAGTCATAAAATGAGTTTCGAGATAAATGAAAATTAAAAACTTTGCAGCTTATTGCAAATAAATTTCTACACAAATAAAACACATCAACTGCTAGTATTCTTTTGATTTTGCACACTCACTTATATAATTTAACTTGTGTATTCATCTGAGGAACAAAATTTCGTCTGCACAAAAAATGCCTTATCCCTTTTACCCGAACACCACAGAATTTATAACGAAGATACATTCAAGATGTAAATTAAGTGCAAAATAAACATTCTTCCCCTGGTCGTGTGAAGCAGGCGCTGCCCAAAGTATTCACGCTATAGTATAGCGATTATTTTTGTGTCAGGCTGTACTTAAAACAGACGTGAAAGAATGTGCATTATTCAATTTTGTCTTTGATTCTTGTAAATTTTCATTCATTCATTTATTATCTTCCACAGATCTTACATGCGCAATGAAGCTTTAAGTTGTGGAACAAGTCAAAATTTTACAATATTACAATTACAATTTTACAAATTTTTACAATATTTTACAATTTTTACAGTTTTACAATTTAGTAATTTTCTACAATGATGAGGTGAGGTCCTAGGATTCGCCAAAAGATTACCCGTCATTTGCCTTTTGGTTGGAGAAAACCTCGGAAAAACCCAACCAGGTAATCAAATCAAAGGGGGAAATGAAGTGATGCCGAAGACTCGCCATAGACCATCCGGCTTCAGTCCCACGGCTGGGGAAAACCTCGGAAGAAACCATTCAATGAGACCAAAGGGGGATCCAACCCAAGCCCGAACGCAGCTCCGGATCAGCAGCCCAGCGAGTACACATTTTTAGAATCTATTTAAATATATGGAAATAGGCACTTTACGCACTAAAAACCATAAAGTAGGAAGTAAAGACCACATAGGCACTTTATAGTACAGTACTATAAAACCACTCCTAACTTCCAAGGCAAACGTGGACATATTTTTAATATTTTTAAGTCATGCTTAAGGAAAAAATACACAATTACCCTAAAATACCAGATGCTGATAATATTGATAATTTCATAACTAACAAGATAATAATTGTAAGGTTACAAGGTTATATTACGACGCTTTATCAACAGCTTAGGTTATTTAGCGTCTGAATGAGATGAAGGTGATAATGCCGGTGAAATGAGTCCAGGTCCAGCGCCGAAAGTTATCCAGCATTTGCTCATATTGGGTTGAGGGAAAACCCCGGAAAAAACCTCAACTAGGTAACTTGCCCTGACCGGGAATCGAACCCAGGCCACCTGGTTTCGCGGCCAGACTAATAGTAAGGATAGCAATATTATTAAGTTAATAATGGTGGTGGTGGTAGTGGTAGTGGTAGTGTAACTCTAGGCTAAGCATGTAACACTTGCAGGTACGTGGCCAAGTTCATGAACATCGGACCGCGAGGGAGGATCTCGGGGGCCGTGAGGAGTAACTTGATGGCTTTCCACGGACAACTGCAGTTCGTGGGCGGCAAGTGCACGGTGGCCGTGCAGGACTTCGAGGTGCGCGATGTGGGCCACATCAAGATGGACGTGACGGGGCTCGGCATCCTGAACTGGATCCTGAACCTCATCGCTGGCAACGTGGTCAACAAGTCCAAGCACAGCATCGTGGACGCCATCAGGAGCAACGCGCTGTCCATACTGAGGGACCAGCTGCAACACTTCGACTGCGGGTCCTACTTCCAGAGCCCCGAGGACATCGTGTCGGGCCACATCGTGGAGGCCTTCAATCAGGGACCTGAGACGACCGTTTGATGTGGAGCCGTATCTGTTACAACTGGAAGAGTTGCATTATTGAGTATGAACTGCGGACACCTGAGACTGTTTCTATTACGCCTATTAATTATAGAATGCAGGAGAAGAAATCATTCATGTACAAATATTAATCGAAAAATATCTGCAATTAACTTCAATTGTTTTTCAGTTTAGGTTTACAAAAGCCTTTTGCTTAATGGAAAAGGAATTTAAAATGCAAAGAAAGATATGTAGTGA